>JAMKQA010007260.1:0-10826 GCA_024699735.1 Posidonia australis | reverse complement strand
ATCTTCCGGTCGATGCAGTGAAGGACACTGGCGGGGAGGGCGAAGGTGGAGGTCCAGTAGAGGTGCAGCGTGGAGAGGACTGACTTGACAAGAACCAGCCGCCCAGCATAGGATAGCAGTTTGGCTTGCCACGACTGAAGCCGCCTGTCGACCGTCTGCACCAGGGGAATACAATCGCTGGCAGTGAGGCGCTTGGGGGAAAGAGGCAGTCCCAAGTATTTGACGGGAAGCTCGCCAACCGAGAAGCCCAAGTGGAAAGAGATCAGACGACCCTGGGAAACAGGCCCGCCGAAGAAGACAGCACTCTTGTGCTTGTTGAACTCCAGCCCAGAAAGGAGAGTGAATTCATCCAGCAGCAGCTTCAGGCGTGTGGCGTTCTTCATGTCAGCGCGGAGGAAGACCATCAGATCATCCGCGAAGATAAGGTGAGAGACAGTGTGGCTGCCCAGTTGAACAGGGTCAAGCTCACCCCGATCAACCGCGCCCCGGAGGAGGTCCGTGAAGACTTGCATGGCGATGACGAAAAGATATGGGGACAGGGGATCACCTTGCCGCAGACCCGTCGACGAAGGGAACCACCCGAGGCGCTCACCATTAACAGAAGTGGCGAAATTGTAACTCATGCATTCAGTCATCCAACCGCACCAGCGACCAGAGAAGCCAGCGCGCCGGAGAGCATCGCAGATGAAGGGGCGATGGATGAGGTCAAAGGCTTTCCGAAGGTCGAGCTTGATGCACATGTAGCCCTTCCTCTTGGAGGTGTGGATGCTATGGCAGACCTCGTGGGCCAAGAGGATGGCGTCCCCGATTCTTCTGCCCCGGACGAAGGCCACCTGGCTGGCGTCGATGAGCAGAGGGAGAAGAGGCTGCAGGCGGCGAGCAAGAGTCGTGGAGATGATCTTGTAGAGGACATTACAGAGAGCGATAGGCCTGAAGTCGTCTAGGGAGTCCGGGACAGTCGTCTTGGGGATGACACAGAGGAGTGTGCGGTTGACGCGCTTCGGCATCCTTCCAGAGCGGAGGAAGTTGTTGACAGCAAGAAGGACATCGTAAGATATAACAGGCCATGCAGCATTGTAGAAGTGGCCATTGAATCCGTCCTCCCCTGGAGCCCTGTCTTGCTTGAGGGAAGAGACAACAGCCCAAAGTTCATTTGGAGACACCATCGAGCAGAGCGCGTTGTTGTCAGCAGGGCTGAGGATATGCCGAGCAGGCAGGTTGGTGAGAGGAGCGGTCGAGTATCTGAGGTTGAGCAGGGATCGAAACCTTTCCGCGAAAAGGGAAGCGATCCGCGACTGGTCAGCGACAACCTCTCCCTCGTGGGAGATACGCAGAATGTGGTTGCGTGCCCAGCGGCCCTTGACGGTGGCATGGAAAAAGGCAGAGTTGGCATCCCCGTCCTTCAGCCAGCGAAGGCGCGAATGCTGCCAGGCGACCATTTCTTCCCTCCAGTAGAGTTCCTTGAGCTGCGTACGGTAGTTCGCTTCAGGCTGGAGTAGAATGGGTGAGCTGGAATCCAAGCTGGCCCGTGACTGCAAGGATCTGAGGGAGGCCTCACAAAGCCTGATCCTCTCAGGTATACGTTGGAAGGTGCGGAGGGCCCAGGACTTCAGACCAAGGCGCAGGTTGCCCAGCTTCAGACAAAGATTGAACATGGCGTTGCCACCTCCAGACCGAGTCCACCCAGACCGAGACCAGTGGTTGTAGAAGCGGAAATAAGGAGTGGGACAGCGCCTGTCGCGGCCAAAGGAGACGATCAGGGGCGAGTGATCACTAAGGTGACGGAGACCCACAGTGGTGGAGCAGTGCGCGAACTCGTCCAAGAAGGAGGAGGAGATGAGGGCCCGGTCGAGCCTGCAAGAAATGGTATTGGAAGGCTGCTGGTTACTCCAGGTGAAAGGCTCCCCGACGGTGGGCATCTCAAACAGAGCCATCGAAGAGATGAAAGAGTTAAAATCGTCCAGGGCAGCCGGAGTGGGCCGGCACCCCCCGTCTTCTCGCTGTGGAATCTGATGCAGTTGAAATCACCGATGATCAGCCAAGGGGACGAAGGCCGGTGGTTGCTGAGGTCCTCCCAAAGAAGGCGGCGGGAGGCCACATCATTAACGGCATACACAACCGCCAGAGTGAAGTGTGGGAGGGTAGGGGACGACACATCCAGCAGTATGAACTGGTTTGTCGCCAAAACCAGAGACAGTTGAACAGATGCAGTGTTCCAGAGCACCAAGATACGACCGGAAGCGTCCAAGTTCTGGTTGTGCATTCTCGGGGTGCATGGCACTGTGCATTCTCTTCGCTGGTGCTCGGGGGTGCTTTGCGTTGGCTTGGGTTTCGGGGTGGGCTGGGCTTTTCTGGGTCCAGCGCTTGGGAGACTCTGGCTCTGCGCTATTGGGCTGGTCCGGACTTCGGGTTTTTTGGGGGTTGCCTTGGGTAGTTTCGTGGTGGGCTATCGCAATGCTGCGCGATTTGGGCCCTGCGTTTTCCTGCCTTGTGGGCTTAGGTTTTTTGATCCTTTTTGTGGATTGGGGCTGGTTTTTGGACCCTCCTAGGGTTCTCTCCCACACCCCTGCTTTCTCTTGTATATATTTTTAACTTTTATAAACTTTGAGGGCCTCCCTCCTTTCCGGTGGCAAAAAAAAGTGCTGGTTGTCCAGCACATCATAAGACCGTTGCATGTAGTAGTTCATTATAAATTATGTATTGTTTCCTTTTAATCTCTTCTCGTCCCTCTCTTTTTTTCCTTGTTTAGGTGCTGAACTAAAACAAAAGCATCAATGGCTTCATGGTCTGATCCCCCAACGGATATGTTATGGATGCTGATCGAAAGACTGGCACATAATGATTTCATGCACTTCGGTAAAACTTGCGAGTCGTGGAGTTCAATTTTTTGGGAAGTTAGAGATCTTCATTCTACCAAACTACCTCTCCACTATTGGTTTCCACGACGACAGATGCCACCACTACTGATGCTCCACTGGAAGGATTAATCCACTTAAGGCGTAGCAGCAAGGAAGAAATCTAGAGAGAGAAACTTTGCCTTCTCTCTTGGATTTCTCTTTTCTGCACTGCACTGCACCGCTACTGCCACCGTGCAGCATTTCAAATCGAGGGCGCGGGAATTTCAGTGGGGCCCACGACCTTTTTGCTCTGATCACCTGGATTAGCGATGGACGCCTGGACTTAAGCCAGGGTCTGGGCCAGGATTAGGTTCATGTCGTCCCCTAATCGGGACCGGGTCGCTGCTAATGGCCCGATGGACAGGACTCTCGGGGACTTCCTCCCGGCGTCTCTCTCGACGCCGGCTGAGGGACTCCGCTCTGATGGGCCCTCCCTTGCCTCGTTGGGGAGGCGAGGACGCGCCCCTGCTCGTGGCCGTGGCGGGAGAGGTACTCTGCGAGGGCTCCGCCGCCGCTCTCATTCTCGACGCCCACCTACCATTTGCAGTCGGACGGCGGTTCCAGCAATTTCCCCTCTGCCTGCCGCCACTTGGGCGGAGCGCTGTAGTGGATTTGTTTGCGCCCCCTCGAGGGCACTCACCTTCTTCCCCCCTCAGGTTAGGGACGGGGTACCTGTCGCAGCATGCCCACTGGAAGAGGTGCAGGATGCCGCTGCGACCTGGAGTAGGGTGCTCATGGCGTATTTCATCGGCCTCAAGCCGTTTGTCCCTACGCCGCCGAAGCTTTTCAAGAGGATTTGGGCGCTGAAAGGCAACCTCCAGGTCCTTCCCAGGGGAAATGGGTTCCTCCTTTTCAAGTTCTCCGACGAGGAAGACCTCGAGCACGCTCTGGAAGGTGGCCCCTGGTTCGTGAAGGGTAAGCCGCTGGTTCTCCAGAGATGGACTGTCGACTCCAAGTTCGAGAGGGACAAACTCACCTCCCTGCCCATCTGGGTCAAGTTCCCGAAGCTGCCTCTGCACTACTGGTTTGCTTCTCTCATCGGCCGTGCGGCCAGTACCCTGGGGACACCGCTTTACATGGACGAACCCACTGCCCAGGGCACCCGGGTCGACTTCGCCAGAGTTTGCGTCGAGGTGGGGGTGCACTTCAGCTACCCTACGCAGATTCTCATGGAAGTGGATGGTTGATCGGAGGTCATTGGGGTGGCTTATGACTGGATGCCTAAGTCATGCACCCGGATGGTTGATCGGAGCCTCGCCACTGTCATCAATGGTTCGCGCTCGGAATGGTGCCCCTCCTCGAATGGTGTCCGGCAGGGGGACCCTCTCTCCCCTTACCTATTTGTTGTTGCCATGCAGACGCTGACGGACCTTTTCAAGCGCGTGACTGCTGTCGAGGATCTCGTGCCAGTTCGGGTCGGGGACCTCTCTGTGTCCCACCTCATCTTCGCCGACGACCTAATGGTCTTCCTGCATGCTGACACGAAGAATGCCAGAGGGCTGAAACTGCCCTGTCAATGTTGCACTTCTGCCACCACAAGTGTGCCATCTTCTTCGGGGGTCCGGTCCAGCACCACCGCTGGATATCTGCCCATCTCAACTTTCCGGAGGCTGAGTTCCCTACAACATACTTGGGTCTGCCTCTGTCACCCAGGCGGCTCACTGCGGAGGACTGCGCTCCCCCGTTACGGGCCGTCGATCGAAGGCTGGAGACTTGGAAGGCGAGGCTCCTCTCCTATACGGGCAGACTGGTCCTTGTGCGGTCTGTGCTCTCTGCCATCCACATCTACTGGACATCCACTTTTACGCTCCCTGCGAGCATCATCCACGAGCTCGACCGGAAGATAATGTGATTCTTCTGGTATGGTAATGGCTCCACTGGGTGTCCATTTGTTTCTTGGAAGGACGCCTGCACCCCGTGGGAGGAAGGGGGACTTGGCATCCGCAGCGCATCTATCTGCAACTAGGTGGGTCTGCTCAAGCTCTTCTGGGAGGTTCTTACTCAACGTGACGCCTTTTGGGTCCTGTGGATGCGGCGGAAGTACCTCTGGGACCGCTCCATCTGGAATGCGAGACCGCCTAGTAGCGCTTCCTGGGTGTGGAGAAGCATTCTCCGCATGGGGGAGCTCGCTAGGCCGTTCCTGATCTTCAGTATTGGGGATGGTAGATGCACCTCCTTCTTCCACGACCCTTGGATCCCGGGCTTCCCGGACGGTATCCCATCACCAATCGCGAGGCGCCTTCAGGTGGAGCTGAACTGCTCGGCCTCCTGCCTGGTGAGCAACTTTGTTGAGGATGGATGCTGGCGGCTCCCTGTCCCAACCACGCTCGATATGCACGACGTCTGGCTTGCAATACTAAGCACCCCTATCTCTGGGGGTGACGATGGGATTTCTTGGTCTTCCCCGGGCACGTCTTTCTCCTACCGTCTGGCGTGGGAAAACACCCGCACACATTCCACCAAGGTACTCTGGTCTCCCATGATCTGGCACAAGGACGTTGTTCATTGTCGTGCGCACCCATGATGCTTTACGTCGCCGGGGCATCGTCATTGTCTCCCGGTGTGCTCTTTGCGCTTGGGATGTGGAGACCCTTGATCACCTACTGTGGTTCTGCCCCTTCGCGGCCCGTGTCAGGTCTTTGCTGGGTGTCCGGGGAAGAGATCTGGCATGAGCTTTTTCGCTACTGGGCTCTGCGTGGCTACCCCGACAGAGGCACGCTGGCCCAGTCCATCGCCGGTGGGATCTACGGTATCTTGCTTGAGAGGAACCGAAGATTTCTGGAGGAGGGTTACCATGCGCGCTCTGCTGAGGCTGTCGTTAAACAACTTTGATTCTGCATGGTGTTGTTCGCCGCTCTGGGCCTCCTTCGTCATGGGCTTTTGTGCTGATGTGGTTTTTTGTTTCCCTTTCTGGGGGCTGTGATTGCGTGGGGTTTCTTTGGCCTATGCTTGGGTGACCTGTTTTGGGCCTGTTGTCAGGCTGGTTTTGGGCCGCCCTGTTTTGGGTTTATTTTGGGCTTCAGCCTCTATTTTGTAGCCTGGGTTGTCAGGCCAGTTCTTTTATCTATGGGCCTGTTGTTCGCCCTCTTTTTGGGCTCTCTGTTGGTCTCTTTTATCTATGGGTCTGTCGGGCTGCAGTGGCTTTGAGCTTGGGGGGTTGGCTTATGAACCCCTGAATTCTTGGGTTGGTTCCTATCCCCACCCCCTCCCCATGTATATATTTTTTTACTCCTTTGAGGGTCTTCCTCTTTCTCGTGGCAAAAAAAAAAAAGAAAAGATAGCGAGTATCGAGAATTTTACTCTCTATCTGAGAAAAAGATCTTCTTTAGGATTTTGCTTCCTGGAATCAGAGGCAAGTGGATGTGTGCGTCATTCCGTGATTGTTCTTGGTTGGCAATTGCAAAGATTTTTGGTCTAGGGATTGCTCTTCTGAATCCATTTATCGGTGCACACATTCCATTGCCACCAGTGCACACATTTTGGAACCCCACCAGAGATCCAGATCCAACCACCGCAAATAGTTTTTTAAACAAGATTATTTTGTCATGTCATCCCAGTGCTGGTAGTGATTGTCTAGTGTTGGCCATGCCTGGTTCCTTTGAGTCTTTGTCCTTCTGCAGGCTTAGAGATGCGAAGTGGGCAACAGTCAAGGATTCCCTTGCCGCGTTGCATGAGGCGGTATACCTCAAAGACAAATTCTATGCAGTGGATTCTTGGGTTACCCTCATACCATGTGACTTTGATTGCTGTGAATCGAAGTTCACAGTAATTGCAGGACCAACTAGATTACAATTATACTAAATCTCTATTTGATAAATTTTTAGATAGTTTTTGAGTATATAACTTCTCCTCAGAAGCTACAAATAGTCCAACAGTTCTACCAAATACTACCAACTTCTTATAAACATATAGCTTTTGGAACATTGATTCTTTTACATTTCCAGAAACTTAGGTATGATAGCTTCTACACGTGGATTCTAAAGTTGAAACTTTACAAAACAGACCCTAAGCCTTGTTTAGTGGAGGCAATGGGAGAATTGACCCATGCATAACCAATTTTATATGTATCACAAATCAAAGCCCTACATACATCCCCCTACAATTTTACCAACCCGAGAATGAATGATCAAGATTGATAGTTTTCAGTACCTACTGATAATAAGGTTCTTTTGTAGTAAGAATCTATTTTGCAATGATTGTAGCTTTCTATACAAATTTAAAGAAGTTCATATATGTGTTTCTTCGTTAATGTGAGTTGAATGTACCACTTCATAAGACAGTCACACACAATTTGTAAGATTCTTTCTGTAGAAAGAACCTATTTCGCAATGATTGTAGTCTCCCATACAAACTTACAGAAGTTCATACATGTGTCTTAGTTGATGTGAGTTGAATATATCACTATATAAGATAGTCACACACACAATCGTAAGGTTTTTTTTGTATAAAGAACCCATTTTGGAATGATTGTAGCTTCCTACACAAATTTAAAGAAGTATGTATGTGTTTAGTCAATGTGAGTTGAATACACCACTTTAAGAGAAAGTCACACACATAATTGTAAGGTTCTTTTCGTAGAAAGTTCCATTTTGCAATGGTTGTAGCTTTCTACACAAACTTAAAAAATTATGTACATGTTCCACAATCGATGTGACTTAAATTTGTCCATGTGTGGGTGCCTTAGACACATCCTATTATTATTTGTCAATTATTTGTAGTTGTTGTCTAATGTGTTCCTATTTTTTTGGTGAGATTTTGGTGTAGATTTTGGATTTCTATCATTAAAATTTGGATATTCTAGCAGAGAATGGGTTCCACAAGTTGTCCAACCTTAAATTATATTTAGGATTCTCGTGAACCAAATTGATTGTTCTAAGAAATCTTAAAATTTCACCTTTAGCTAGATTTTGATCTATAGAAGAGGATAAAGGGTCAAGACTAAGCTATTGGTTGCCTAGAAGGAGAATGAATGGTCATTAAGGATGCAAGGAATATCATTCCATTCCAGATAGCATTTCCCTTCTTCGATATTGTCAATCACTTAGGTGACGATAGCAATCTAGCTCTATTGGGTGAGTTGTGGCTTATGCTTCACCACTGCTGAAGACGAAGCCCCATTTCAACAAGGATGGGTGGTGGTATCAAGGCCTCAATGCAAGAGGAGGATGGCGATGCTGAGGAAGACAAGAAGAGGAAGGAGTCTGCTATCTACATGCTTCCACCACAACAACGTTGGAAGAAAAGCATTTGGAATCTACAACTATGAGAAACCATGATTTTAAAGAATAAGGTGAAGTAAAAAGAGGAGAAAATGTGGGAAGAAATTCATGCCATGTTTTGTTCCACATAAAATTCACACTCTTGAAGATGAATAACAATTACAATTAAGCGTTAAATACTAAGGTTGTATTTGAAAATGCTTTTTCTTACGCGGTTTATTGAGAAAAGTTCACTTTTTGTTAAGTTGTACTTTTTGTAATTTTGATGAAAATAAAGAAAAGTTTGTTTGGTTTGTATGTCAAATATAATCTAAAGACTATATTGTCATCATTATTGTCGCTAACTACTTGTTGCTACATCATCACCGTCTGTCATCGTTGACCACCACCTCCATGGTTGCCTGCTGCATCTGCCACTGTCACGTCGTCGTTGGCTACCACCATCGTCGTCATCATCAACCACCACCACCATTGCCGTCACTGGCCACTACTATTGTCGTCGTCGCCGGCCACTACCACTATTGCGTCACCAACCACCACCACCACCATGGGTTTTCAGCCACCACCTCCGCCATTATCGGCCACCATCATCGCTATCGTCGTTTGTCACCACCGCTATTGTTGTCATCAATGACCACCACAGCCACTGTCATCGACTACCACTACCATTGTCGTCCCTCGTCACCACCACCGTTGTCGTCATGAACCACCACCATCGCAGCCATCACCGACCACCACCATTGCTGCCACGAGTCGTCGGCCATCACCACTACCACTATCGCCAACCACCACCATTGCCGTCGTCGATGGCCACCACCACCATCATTGTTTGTCACCACCACTATTGTTGTCATCAATGACCACCACAAACACTGTCATCGACTACCACTACCATTGTCGTCCCTGGTCACCACCACCGTTGTCGTCATAAACCACCACCATCGAAGCCATCACCGACCACCACCATTGCTGCCACGAGTCGTCGGCCATCACCACTACCACTATCACCAACCACCACCATCATCGTCGCTGACCACCATAACCACCGTCGTCGTCGACTACCATCGTTGTAGCTGTCGTCGGTCGCCACCACCGTCGTCGTCACCATCAACCACCACTATCACCACCATCGTCAACCACCACCGTCGTCGACATCATCGACCATCACACCACTACTGTCGTCGACCACTACCACTGTCGTCGTATCTTGATTCATGTTATAATTAAAATCAACTTCTAAGGATATCATTAGAAAAACAATAGTTAATATTCATAGTTTTTTAAAACGAGTTAACTCATTAGTTTTTTTAAAAGGGGCTTTTTTTATGTAGGTGCCTACTTATAAGAATATGTAAGTACCTTTTTATTTTTCAGAAATACATAGAAGAGAAGAAATAACCGTATAGATATACTTATTAGATATCTATAAATACATAGTGAAATTTTCATTTAAATTAAATAACTATTGATCTTTGATCTAAAAGACTTAAAATTCAACATATTTTGTTAAATTCTAATTATTAAATTTTAGATTAAAAATTAATAGTAAATATAACTTAGATTAGGAAGAAAGTTTAACACATAGAAGATTATCTTATAGATTAACTAAGTATATAATTAGATTTTATTTTTAATAATGAAAAAATATAAAAAATTGAATGCCTACAGGAAATAGACACTACACACACTATTTCCTGTTTTAAAAAACTATCTCAATAACTTAAAATGAATTAAAAAGCTACAGATAACTTTTTTGAAACAATTTGATAAATTAACTCATTTAGAAACACTTAACGTAATAAACTGTTATAAAAATATATTTCCAAAAACTACCTAAGTCTCACTGTACTTTTGAAGTAATCTTGTATTAAAATGTCTGACGTTACCTAAGTTGTACACAAAAGCAACCTATCATTCTGGTGATAATAATTATATTTTCAACATCACGCAGCCGCCAGTACATCAATACAGCGCGGCACGAAGGACTGAAGAGAGAAAAAATTCAACTAATGCTACAGTTTACTTATCTCGTGGTCCAGGTCGATTTTACAAAACAAACGAGCACTCATTTTTAGTGAAGGCAAACTCAGGCAACAGGAGGAAACATCAAAACATCTTAACTCCCTTTTGTTTGTTTATTCGGATCTTTACTCCCAATATTAACACCCAATTGTAAAGATATAACTCCCCTTCTGAACTTTAAATTCTGATTTGAGTGTTTTCAATTCCCAGAGATTCAGAAACTCCCAGAAATAGAACTGAACGCAAACATCCTGAAACTTTAACCAGACAGGTAATTAACCATTTGTCCCCAAGGACAGCAAGTTACAAGAATCAAAATCTGAGCCTAACCAACCATTTAAACAAGATTTAAGCCTAACTCCCTTTTTTTTTGTTTATTCGGATCTTAACTCCCAATATTAACACCCAATTGTAAAGATATAACTCAACTTTTGAACTTAAAATTCTGATCTGATTTGAGTGTTTTCAATTCCCAGAGATTCAGAAACTCCCAGAAATAGAACTGAGCGCAAACATCCTGAAACATTAACCAAACAGGTAATTAACCATTTGTCCCCAAGGACAGCAAGTTACAAGAATCAAAATCTGAGCCTAACCAACCATTTAAACAAGATTTAAGACCCAACTTTAAATCAGAGTTTCTAATTGTAGAGGAAAAGCATGGGGGGGGGGGGGGGGGGGGGGGGGG
>JAMKQA010007259.1:0-34501 GCA_024699735.1 Posidonia australis | reverse complement strand
TTTCGTACACGCGAAGATCCAAGCAGAGGAAATGACCTTGACCGCCCAGTCGAAGATCGACTCTGATTGCCCGGTCAGAAGCCAAGAAAAAGGATTTCGTACACGCGAAGATCCAAGCAGAGGAAATGACCTTGACCGCCCAGTCGAAGATCGACTCTGATTGCCCGGTCAGAAGCCAAGAAAAAGGATTTCATACACGCGAAGATCCAAGCAGAGGAAATGACCTTGACAGCCCGGTCGAAGGTCAACTCTGACCGCCCGTTCAGAAGCCAAAGAAAACGAAAAGGAAATGACCTCGACCGCCCAGTCAGAAGCCAAAGGACAAGGAAAAGACCTTGACCGCCCGATCAAAGGTCGACTCTGACTGCCCGGTCAGAAGCCAAAGAAAAGGATCTCGCGCCTGCGAAAATCCAAGAAAAAGGACCTTGACTGCTCGACCGAAGGTCAAACAAAAGGATTTCGCACCCGCGAAAATCCAAGGAAATAAGGGATAGATGGATCTCGTCCGCCCGGAGCGAGAACCCAGAAAAACAAAAGCGAAAAACCTTGGATTTTCCCCAAGGAAGGAAGTTGGCTGCAATTGCGCGGGGAGGGCAGAACTGCTTGCTGTTGGCTCTGTGACATGGAAACTAGTGCTCTTGCTGAGACGCATGTGCTATATCCTCTGGCGGAACCTTGTTGGAATGCCGATCTGAATTGGCTTTGTTTGCATGTTTCGCAAAAGTTGGGGCATATCTGTAATTCTTCGGAACTGGACATATCTGGTTGCTGTATTGTTGTTGTGCTATGATATTTAATATTCCGCTGGGTGCCTGTAGGCTTCTGCTCAAATATGATTTGTCGCACCCTCTATACAAATCTCGCATCTGGTGAACTTTTAAGGCTGAGTGTATTTGCTTTTCTCGGCATTTCCTTTTGCCTTGTGTAAACTGCAGAGTGCGGAGGACAAAAATGCAATTCCTGCAGCCATTCTGCACTTTAGACCTTGGTAATTAAAGTACTTCAACTACTTGTATGTGATGGGGCCCACAGGATAACTGTCATAATTGCCAAATCATATCCACCTGGGCATCTGAAGCACTGTTCTGATTTCTGCAAACATTGATTGTTGCACTAATTGCTGAGGACCGTGAGCAACTGCGGGTTTGGGACATGTCCTCTTCGTTGTTGAATATTGCCACAGTTGAAGTGAACTTGTCATGTGCTGTGGCCAAATTCTGGAAACCCACCTTCCCTACCTTTCGCTCTTGCCTTGGAAGAAGTCCGCCGAACCTGCGGGCTATTGCCATACACGTCAGTTGTCAGTTTCATGTGCTGTGATGGCTATGCTCTTGTGTTGCATCAACTGATAGGCTTATCCTGAAGTGCTTTATGAGAAGCCTCATCTACATGCTCCCAATAGTAGTACTGTCCCCATAATCTTCTTGACTTAGAAAGGCAGCTGGCATGCCCCTAGTCAAAGACCTAACTCCAACCAAAGAGCAGTTAACATGCCCCTGGTTGAAGATCCCTTTTTGCCAAAATTCCAACTCAGAAGGCAGCTGGCATGCTCCTGGTTGGAACGTGGGCAAATACCTTGCAAAGCAAATGCAAAGTGCAAAAAGTGGTGTAATTGAAAATGCTAAATGCCAAATGACTTATGCAAGACGAAGCAAGATTTATGCATAGTTGATAGAAGATATGCCCTCAGCACCGAGGAAGCCTGTATTGCCTGCCATAAGAAGTAAAAATGTCCTCAACTCACGTGGCACTAACCTAGACACTTAGGTTTATTTGTAGCTCTCCTTTAGATGTCATGGACTCCATGTCAAATTCCTAGGGCCCTACACCTACTCTTTTAATGATTCATATTTCTTTTTCTCCCTCAAAGGCATACTGACTTACCTTATTCCTGCTTGGAGGTAATAAACACCTAAGTTGAGGTGTGGCTGCTCTTTCTGTTTGATATAAAAGGGGTGGCTAGTCCCTTTGCAAATGTAAGAATCTATTGGTGTATGCTTCGACTCCTCTCCAAGTTATATGGGAGGAATAGGGTTGTCCTGTATGCCTCTCTCAGTGGAGCTAACTTCTGTCTACTACTTCTGTCTCCTTATTTTCTTTTGTGCTCCAGAGTCTGTATTTTTCTTTATTACTCGCACTCACTCTAGACCTAACATTTTTCCTCTCTCTGGAGATGTAGGTCTTCCGGGAATCTGTGCATTTCATCCATGTCACTGAATAATCGCTCCCTCACACCCTAAGTCTCATGGGTAGTAACACGTGAGGGGGATCAAACTCTTTTCCTAAGTAAGCTGGCTTCCAATTTTCCTCATCGGGCACTGGTTATGCCAATGTTCATATTATAATGATTACAATACAAAAAGAAAATACAATGCTTATGACATGATTTATATGATGTGCGGATGCTGTAAGCAAAAAACAATGAGATGCATGGCCTACAATGGAATGTTTTGCAAGGCTTGGATGTAATAAACACCTAAGTTGAGGGGTGGCTGCTCTTTCTGTTTGATATAAAAGGGGTGGCTAGTCCCTTTGCAAATGTAGGATCTATTGGTGTATGCTTCGACTCCTCCCCAAGTTATATGGGAGGAATAGGGTTGTCCTATATGCTTCTCTCAGTGGAGCTAAGTTTACTACTTTTGTCTCCTTATTTTATTTTGTGCTCCAGAGTCTGTATTTTTCTTTATTACTCGCACTCTCTCTAGACCTAACATTTTTCCTCTCTCTGGAGATGTAGGTCTTCCAGGAATTTGTGCATTTCGTCCATGTCACTGAATAATCGCTCCCTCACACCCTAAGTCTCATGGGTAGTAACACGTGAGGGGGATCAAACTCTTTTCCTAAGCAGGCTGGCTTCTGATTTTCCTCATCGAGCACTGGTTATGCCAATGTTCATATTATAATGATTACAATACAAAAAGAAAATACAATGCTTATGACATGATTTATGTTATGTGCGAATGCAGTAAGCAAAAAACAATGAGATGCATGGCCTACAATGGAATGTTTTGCAAGGCTTGGACGTAATAAACACTTAAGTTGAGGGGTGGCTGCTCTTTCTGTTTGATATAAAAGGGGTGGCTAGTCCCTTTGCAAATGTAGGATCTATTGGTGTATGCTTCGACTCCTCTCCAAGTTATATGGGAGGAATAGGGTTGTCCTGTATGCCTCTCTCAGTGGAGCTAACTTCTGTCTACTACTTCTGTCTCCTTATTTTCTTTTGTGCTCCAGAGTCTGTATTTTTCTTTATTACTCGCACTCTCTCTAAACCTAACATTTTTCCTCCCTCTGGAGATGTAGGCCTTCCGGGAATCTGTGCATTTCGTCCATGTCACTGAATAATCGCTCCCTCACACCCTAAGTCTCATGGGTAGTAACACGTGAGGGGGATCAAACTCTTTTCCTAAGCAAGTTGGCTTCCGATTTTCCTCATCGGGCACTGGTTATGCCAATGTTCATATTATAATGATTACAATACAAAATGAAAATATAATGCTTATGACATGATTTATGTGATGTGCGGATGCAGTAAGCAAAAAACAATGAGATGCATGGCCTACAATGGAATGTTTTGCAAGGCTTGGGAGTGGTCGACGACCATTGATAGTACTTTCCAGTTAGGAGGTGTTGACGGGTGACGATCATCGGTCCAGCGAAAACTTTCTTCAAGGGAGTCGAAGAGAGCCAGCGAAAACATTCCATTGTAAAAAGATCTCTCTTTACGGTTCTCTCTCCCTCCCTCCCTCCACTGCCAGCTTAGTGCGCCAGGGTGGTGCGCCAGTTAGGCTCGCCACCTTGGTGCTCCAGCTAAGTGCGTCACTTCTGTGCTTCTGCTTGGTACTCTAGCTAGGTACTTTACCTTGGTACTCTCCCCTACCTGTCTGGATTTCTAATTAGGCTGCAAGCCTGCTGTAAGTTTGTGGTCAGTTTAGCTGATGGGATTAGGTTTGCCACATCTAAAGAAACATCTAGAAAATTTATCTATGAGTCACCTCAAAATCGGGGTGTCTACAATAAGCGTTATCAAAAGTTACCTAATATTTCTACGAGAATCTTGTTAGAAATTTTACTTACCAACTACTTTATCTTAAAGTCGATAACTATTAGCAACTTCTCTAGCCAAGTATTATAACAAGTCAATGTTTAAGATACAAGCACTTCCACCAATGAGAATGTTTTATGATGTAACATGTGTTCGAGGAAGTGATATCTCCCATTTCTAAATGTAGTGTATCAAATTTTATTCTTAGTTCATCCTACTATTACAAATTAGAATAATTATTGTTCTTACTTGATAAATTGAACACTTGCAACATGCAACATGCAAGGAAAATATACTTCAAATGGCAAGACTATAAATAAAATAGCAAAAGCATTCGCTCAAAGACATCTAATGAAAGCAACTTAATTGAGAAATACAAGTTGTCCCTAACATTAAATACAAAGAGGGGGCATGCTTAAATTTTGTCAAATGTCGATGTGAGTGGGTGTGACCATGCCGACGGAGGGGTACCACGCTCCCCAAGCGATCGGGACCGTGTGGGAGTCGATAAGGCCACGGCGGGTCTGGTGGTTCCGAGGGCGAAAAAGAAATGACTCGAAAATACCAGAAACTGAGCGAAAATGAAACATGGAGTCACCACCTAGTCTATTTAAAACGGAAAGACGAGGAAAACCATATCGAAAGACCAAAAATCGAAAAACAAATGCAAAAGGAAGATTCAAGCCAAATGGATTCGACACACGGATCATAGCGAACCAGAGAAAGGGTAAGGACTCCTATTACGTGCGGGGAAAGTGTTAGACACCCCCGCACGCCCAACGAGTCAGTCTTTCACAATATCTTGCTCGCGTGCATGGAATGTAAGTGTAGACACCCTGATTTCGAGGTCACTTGGCAGCAGGCTCCTCAAGATGATGCTCTGGTTGCGACCACCAAAACCCTAGCCCATTCAAGCCCACATTAGCCCATTATGACCCAATTAAAGTTAAAATCAAACAAAACACATTTTAAATCCATTTAAAATCTAATTAATAAAACAAGAAAACCTAATTCAAGTCAAAACCAAGTTTAAATCCACTAAAAATTTAATTAATGAAACAAAAAAACCTAATTCAAATCAAAGTCATATAAAATCCACCTAAAATCCAATTAATCGAACAAAAACTATAATTAAACCCAAAACCCAAATTAAAACAATCAAAACCCTAATTGATCCCAAAGTCCTAATTAAAATAACCAAAAACCCTAATTAAAATCCATAAACCCTAATTAAAACACAAAAACCTAATTAAAAGTCAAAATTAACTAAAATCCATTTAATCGAGTGAAACCCCTAATTAAACTCTAAGTCCCAAAATTCAAAAATCAAATTTAAATCAGAAAACCCTAATTAAAATAAAAAATCCGAAAATCCTTGAAAATCTCAAAACAAAAATAAAATAAAAACCTAGAATAATTAAAACCCTAATTCAAAACCAATTAATTAAACCTTAATCACAAATTTAATTAAAATTATAAAACATAAATAAAAAGCCAAAGTTAAAATTCAAAATCCTAATTTAAAAGCTTTAAATTAAAAAACCTAATATCCATGAAAATCAATGAAATAAAATAAAACAAAAAAAACCTGAAATAATTAAAACCCTAAATCAAAACCAAAATAAAATACTTAATTAAATCAAGTGAAAATCATTTAAATAAAATACTTATTTAAATCAAGTAAAAACTAATGAAATCTAAATTTAATCTAATCAAATCCAAAATTTAAACCAACCAAATCAAAATTGGAAATTAAATCAAATAAATCCAAAACCAAAAATCAAGAGAAAACCATTTAATCCATTTGAAACCAAGACAAATCATTTAATTAAATTTAAATCTTCAAATAAAACCTTAATCAACTTAAAATATTAAAACACAATTAATCAATCCAAATCCTCAAATCAAATCAAAATTCATCAGATTAATCTTAAATTTAAAACACAAAACAAAAGGAAAAAAAGAAAAACAAAAGAAACCAAACACTAAGCCCATTTCGTAAGCCCAATAAGCCCAAAAATTTTTAAACCCGAAAACTTTAGAAGACACAATACGTTTTCCGGTGAGGTGTTGTCGCCGGTGACCCCTTCTCCTCCGGCGAGATCTCCAGCAGTCAATCCCGCTATCTCCGGCGTGCAATCTTCCATCTTCGCAATCTCCGGGCCTTCCCTTCCGTGGGTGCCCTCGATCCAACGGCGCTCAGCCCTTGCGAGGGAGATGGACGACGGAGGAGCTCGCTGTCGGAGCTTAAAAACTCCTTGCTGCCGTCAGGCCCGATCAGGAGAATCCTCTCCCATCCAGCGCGCAAACCTCTTCCTCCCTCGAGACCCAGTCCACAGGAGTGCAACCCTGACCTCCCAGCGTGAGTGGCCTCCCATTTCGCAAGCTAGAGCACCACCGGAGCTGCCTCAGATGCCGCCGTCGACTGCCGTGCCGGAAGGGACATCTCCCATGACAGGTAACTGCTCTTCCCTCTTCTTCTTTTTCCGATTCAGTAGGCCCATAGAAGTACTTAGGCTCCCTTTAGCCCGCGACAAGGTGCTTCCCCCTTTCTTTGCCCGCTGTTGCCTTGCCGTCGGTGGTGGGTTCACCCCACCGACGAGGCTTCAGGCCACGTGGCCTCCGGCGAGGCCCCTCGGGGGCTTCTCCTCCTCTTCTTCCCCTCTCCTTCCCTTCTTCTCCTCTCCTTCGACCTCTCCATCTCTTCCCCATCTCTCTAGACTCACGCCGCTCCGGGAGACTCGCCGTCGACGCCAACCAAACGACCACCGCCAATCGCCGTCGAGAAGCGCAGGGGATCACCGGGCTTCCTCGTGATTGCGCCTTCGATCTAGAGACCACCGTCGTGCCTCCACATACCCATTTGTGTCGCTCCCTCACCGTTCGAACCACCGGAGTCCCCCGACCATCCACCGCAGCTGCCGTCACCGTCGCCGACACCGAGATGGGAGGAGCACCTCCGATCACCCCGGAGCACGGCGACACCTCCTAGAGCTCTGTTGTGCCTCTCCGATGCTTCCCAGCTGTCGCCACTCCAATTGGATTGCCTACACGCCTCCAACCCGTCATCGTCATCTTCCCCGATGCCTGTAGAACGCCTCGCCGGAGCGCGAGGTGGGGGAAGAGGTTCAGGCCTCCCCAGCCCCTCCCGACACGCCGGAGACCATTGTCATGCCTCCATGGAGCTTTCCCAGCCACCACGTGTCGCCCCTCGTCGCTGGATCGCTGCCGCTACGTTGCCGGAGAGGTCGCCGAAGGAGGGGTGCCAGTAGTCCTCCGGCGATCTTCGAAGAAGATCGCTTTGGGCCCAAGCCCTTTAATTCTAGATCTTTACTAATAGGTCCTTAAATATTTACATTTCAGTCCTTCTTTTTTAATTTAGTCTTGATCTTTTACACTTTAGCCCCTGTAAATAAAAAATACATTTTGTCCTATTATTTTCTCTGTGAATTTGCGTATGCCCCCACATATTCTCTTTTTTTAATCCCAAACATATTCATGCATGTTTATTTGCATTTAAGCCCATGTATCCATGTTTTCTTATAGTTTGGTCCTGATTATTTGCTTGTGACCCCTGGAACTTTTTAAAATGAACTTTCTTTGGGAAAATTGTAATCTGAGTCCTAAAATAGCAAAAAATCATATTGTTCATCTCTAAAATTCAATTTTTATCACATTTAAGCCGTGAGTTTTTGCAATAATCCCCAAAATTATGAAAAGTGGTTTTCTTTGTGAATTTTGCACATTAACCTTAGTAAATTGCACAATTACACTAATCTTTATAGAATCCCATTTTAATCACAATCAGACCCTGGAATTTTGCACACAAGTCCCTGACTCTATAATAAACAATTCCTGAGCAGACAATTTACGTTTAGACCCTTAGATTGATTTCAAGTCTATTATTTAGGGTTTTAAATGTTTTCTTGCATATTTTAGATATTTGTCACACATTGCATTGCACATTTTGCATTTATTCATAGATTCTACTTAAAAATCATGTTTACACTGAGATTTGATCTTTAGTCTCACATTTTGGTAACATTTGCACATATGTGTGAATTTTGCACTTTAGACCCTGAATTTTCAGGAAATTACTTAAGTGCAATTTTCACATCTCAGTGCCACATTAACATTGGACCTATCATTTGCATACTAGAATGGAAACCGTGAATGTAGTTTTCATCCAGATCCTCTTTTTTTTTTTTGTGAATTTTACGTTTTAGCCCCCATGTTTGTCTTTTATTGTGTTTAGGTCGTGTTATTGCTTTTCCCTTCATGTTTTCTTGCAAATAACATTTTCTAGATGTTTTGTACACATTTTAGACCATGCATCGCCCCTATGCTTGCATTTATCATTTTCAACCATGAAAATGACCAAATTGCCCCTATGTCTTTAATCCACATGCATGCATTTTAGTTTTTGCACTCAGCCTTTCCTAATCCTTGTCCAAGCCATCCCTTGACACTTTTTACACGTTTAGGCACTTATTTATCCATTTCATTTGGTTTTCAACACATTTACACATCAATCCCTCTTTTTAAGTGAGTTTGTGTCTTTTCCAATGTTTTCTTTTTTCGATTTCTCCGTGTTTTTTGAATCTCTCGCCTTGCATTAGATTGGATTCTATTTAATCTCGTGCTTTGGGGTTTTTGATTTGATTTGGATTTTCGTCGCCCAAGGGTGTACATGAATTGACCGAGAGGCCCACACTGGCCCGTTAGCGGTTTATCTTCTCCTTTTCTATTTTCATGACCTTTTCACGATTCTGAGAACCTGGGTTGACTCCGTTACTCATCTTTTATCATCCACATGGTTTCCTTAAGCAATCAGTCCAATAAAATCGTCATTTTATGTGATTATTTTCACATGTCGTCGTTTATCTGTTTTATGTGGATTTCTTCGCAATTTTTGCATACCATCATACACATTCATCTAGTTTTGTCTAGGCATTCATATTAACATGTTCAGAGCATGATCTAGGCTTAGCAAACAATCATTTAGCCTTAGCAAGTGATTTAGGCTAGAAAGACCAACTTTCTCGGGCGTACGAGGGTGCCTAATACCTTCCTCGTGCATAATAGGAATCCTTACCTTCCTCATCTTTCCCTTAAAAGACTAGGTGGCGACTCCTTTTCTCTCTTTTTTTATCCTATCTTGCGCCTTCGCCATCTTGGCATGGCTGTGATCTCCCTCCCTCTGGCACAACTCCGCACCGGGACCCCCGGGTCGGCATGGTCACAGTAGGCACTTGATGTCGATTAATGGGGTTACGTGGATGATGCGAGGGAAACAAATCATACGGTTAAGGCAACAAACCACACTAAAAGAGTAGCATAATCGAATCGGGTAACCAACAGTAAAGCACAAGATTGAAACCAAGTAGGCCCACTGGCTAGGCTGGGTCGGAGTTACCCCTTGGGCGAACTGCACATGTGTCACGCGCACGTCACTCGCGTAGCTCAGACGCGCGGACCTAGAGATGCCACGACCATTTGCCATCATGGCCATACCCACGACACAAAGGTACCACATCAGAGGGCCAATAAGATGTGATTGAAAGGGACAGTGTAGAGGTTCATAAAAGCCAAAATCTGAGAATCCAACATGTGCAGAAAACTAAAACAACGAAAAACACGCGCTTTAAATACATCAGAAGGTGAAAACTATGCAAGGGCTAATAAAAGATGCATGAATGAACTATGTTGGGACAGGTGACCTTGGTCTGGTGGGGACCTGAACCTATATATGCCCTGGTTCATACGCGCATATGGGACGCACATCCGCATCGCTCGGATGGAACAGGGCCAGGCCAGGCCTGCCTCTTTGCTCGCTTCCTCCCCTGACGGCGGAGTAACTCCAGGCACCGGGGCACGTCTGGGAGCTTGGGAGGACCACCAGGAGAAGATGCATATGTCACAAAATCGATGAGATGCGGTGGATTCTTCCCCCCTCCTCCGTCGCCGGTGTCAGGGCTCATCCTCCTCTGGTGAGCCTCCACGGGAGGCTTCCGGCCTGGAGGACCAACTCGACCTCTCGAAGAGGTGGTGGAAAGAAGAGGGATGCCTTTGGATGTCCAAACCAAGCGCTTAAGGGCTGGGATAGCCTAACACCGGTGATTGCCGTCCGCCGATGGGGGAAAATGCGAGATGCATAAGCGGAGCAAGAAAACACGAAATAAACTAGGCCAAACTATGCACATGAGCTGCTACATACTCCTATGGTAGTCCATTGAGTACGATTGTACCTGTCAGTGGCTGAGACTGCATCGCCAGTGCCGGTGACGGGAGTAGATGGACGGCTACCGTGGGGCTAGGACCAGTCTGGAAGTGATCGAGGAGCTCGAGGGAAGCCTGGGGAGCTCACTAGAGGTGGATGGGAAGGATGCTAGTCGGAGTTTGGTTGTGGGGTTCAAAAATCCGGCGGGGTGCTTTCAGGGTTCTCCCTGCGCGAAAAATGTTCTGCTCCTGGGCTGAGGGAGCTCGGGAAGGTTTTTGGTCGTGGCTTTGTCGTAGTAGGTGGAGAATGGCACGGCGTGGCTCGAAGATGCAGGCATGGCAGGGGAAGGCTCGCCGGCCCTGTTGTAGGCCTTGCGTGTCAGCGGAAGCGGCGCAGGGTGTGGGTGGCAGAGGACAGGGCATGGGCAAGCTATAGGATGTCAGGTACGCTAGGAGACAAGTCGGCCTTACGTGCACGACGTCGCTCGTACGATGTACGAGGTTGTACAACGAAAGCGACCAGTCAAGCAGCGCCCGCAGTGCTGCACTGGCCTTGATGCGTGCTTGGGTCGCTCATGTGGGCCGCACACAACATGGGGCCAGAGCACACGGGCTGGATTTTAGGTTTTGGGCTTAATTGGTTAAGGGTAACTAGTGGTTTTCTGGGTTGGTTTAGGTGTATGGGCCTGGTTGGGGAATTAGGAGAAATCTAGGTCAGCCGTCCAGTTACGCTATCTGCCAGGTCCATCTGCCAACATTGGCCAGAAACCTGGGTGTCTACAGATGCCCCTCCCTAAGAGAGGTCGAGGGAAACAAGACCGCTGCTCAGGGTTGAGAGAAGACACCCCGTCCTGGTCATACAGGAAAGAAACTTGCTATTAGCCATAAGTCGCTTATCTGGTGGATGCACCGAAGGTCGCGGCTCGCGTGCCAAGGTGCAGATGCTAACGCAAGTGGTGTCCCTCTAGACTGTTTAAGACATCACGCGTCGGAGCTAGGTAGGTATGCGCATGGTTTCGAGTGACGCAAAAATGCTGGCAGACGTGTTGCTGATGCTAAAGTGCTACTGTGTTGTGAGTTAATGCTGATGAAGTGTGCATTGCAAATGTGTGATAAGCTGATGATGTGGGAAATGCCTAACTATGATGCAAGTACTGCGTGGATGTTAGCTGGTATATGCATATGTGAATGAATGCTAGGGTGCTTGATGAGTTGACAGACTCATCGCCGGACAGTTTCGGTTATCAGCCTGAGGAGAAGAGGGGTGTGGCAAGGCTGACGGGCTTGTCGACCGAAAAGGTGTGTCATGCCCTAAATTTTCCAAAATATTTTAAAACAAATTAAATTATGAGAAAATTAAAGCCGAACAGTAAATATTTAACTAATAGGAGCATGTGTATGCGGCTAGGAGACTCCAGACTATATGTACTACGCTAATCCTCTACATGCCTGCACCTGTAAACTAAAAACACGAGGAAAAATGCATGAGTGACAAAAGTCACCCAGTACGCACCCCAAGAAAACCGCGGGAAAAAAAACTATAATTAATTTTCCTTTTAAATTCATTTCGCAAACCATTTTCTCAAAACTTCATAAACCAAGCCCACACTGGCCAAAACTACAACTGGAGCTCTACTAGCCAAAAGCCACAAGCAAAGGCCCTCAATAGCCAAAACCACACACAGTGAGTTGGGAAGTCCGGCACCAGGCAACCTAATTCTGGCCACAACGTTCTACACTGCCACAGAGACGGTCACCCTATGCAGGAGCGTTCACTGTCCCGCGATTCTCCCTCTCATGAGAACTTTCAAAAGCCAACCCCTCCCTAGGAAAGCTGTCCTGTTTCTCAGGACGCTACCAGCTAAGGGGCAAGTGTCCCACCCGCACTGGCCACCATAGGGTACGCCTCCTCACGGCGACCTCCACACACGGTGCTCAGGAAGAGTGTCACACCTCCAAACCCGACGATATCCGAGCCTCAGTGCTCACGGCAACAGCAGGAGTATCATACCTCCCCGTCATGCCACAAGACACCTCAACCTGCGGATCACAACCCTAGCCTTGAGACGACAATCAAGGAGTCTCATACCTCCTAGACCGGACGCTCCTCAGTCTCAGGTATTTCGGCCCCCGACCTTAACCAGGGAGTCGCGCTCGACCACCCGAAAATGTCGTCACATTCCCTGGTCCCGACAACACGGTCCCACACTGTCTCCACCCGCACACAGAAAACCAGGAAAATATTTTCCAAAACAAACCAACTATCTCTTTGAAACCATTTTCAAAACCACTTTTATCTCTTTGAAAATTCTTTTCAAAGACTCAACAAAACGGCACATCGAGTGTCCCAGGAGACTACCACCGATGGCCCACGATCCCATCTCATAGGGACAAAAACAACCCAATCCAAAAATCACTGCGTTAAAACACATTTCCAAAAATCTAGGAAAACTCTAGAAAATACCCTGCCAGACCCGCACATATGGCCTGCACGTCTGGCCCATGCCCCTGGCACTTCCGTCCAAATGCCAACAGAGCCTGGATTAGGGGCCAGCATTACTGCCGAACCTACGCATGTGGCCTGTGCAATCGGCCCACGCCCCCAGTTTTCTATCAGAATTCATGCGACCAGTAACAGGGCACCCAGAAATCGCCCTGGGTGGGAGCTTCAATCGGACCCACCAAACCACATCAAAAAACTCGAATAAAACATATGTGGTAGACTCTTGAGTCTACTCCAAAATTCAACAAACAAAACCAAAATCCATTCACCATGCATCAAGATATAAAATCGCAAAGGAAGAAGGGTCAAAATGACCAAAAACACACCAACTGCCATAAACACCCATAAATACCACAATAAATTCCCAAAAATTCTAAAACATTAAATTTACCCTAGATTACATGCATCCTAGGCATTTCTACCATTTTACATGTTTTCTACACATTAAAATGGGGTTACACACCTGGAACGACCTTCAGAAGAACCCCGACCTACTCCAACGAACTTCGGCAGCCCCGTACGTCCCCCGACACCCCCACGACCTCTGGGACGTCACTCCGGAGCTTTCCGTACCGCCACAAGCCACCGCAAGCCGTCTCCCACTCACTGACCCTCTCTTTGATCACCCACACCCACCTGCAGATGGAAGGAGGAGTGAAGAGGAAGGAGAAGGAGTGGAGGGAGAAAGGAGGAAAAGGAAAGGAGGGGAGGAAGTTGAGGCTCCGGGAAGGCTCGCCTCACGCACGCGTTAAATAAGCGAGGGAGGAGGTCACCATGCACCTACCCACCAACCACTGGCACGTGCTCGCCATCCAGTCCTCAACCACCCACCAGCCTCGCCGCACATAGCCCATCCGCCTGCTCCAAGGCACGAGCCAACGGCTCCCCCCACCAACCACTAGCCACAACAAACGGCCCACGAGTGCGGGCCCACAAGCATAGTGCCATAATGCATAGTGCCAAACCACCCATAGGGACACGCAAACAAAAGCAGACCCACGAGGCCCAAGCTCAAAAGCACAAAACCACACAACGGGCCTTGGAACAGCAACACCCATTCAGGAATAAAATTCATAAAAATGTAAATAATTACAAAATGAATTTTACGGGTGTTACATCCTAACCTCCTTAAAAGATGATTTCTCCCTTGAAATCACTAGGTGAAAAGATACAGGTACTGGGCTAGGATGGCTTCCTCACATTCCCACGTGGCCTCCTCGGCTCCATGATGCCGCCACTGCACCAAAACCAGCGGAATCACCTTGTTCAGCAACACCTGGTCCTTGCAGTCAACAATCTCGACAGCATTTTCCACAAAGGACAGATCTTCCTAGAGCCCTTCTGGCTAAACTGGGATCACATGAGAAATGTCAACCAAGCACTTCCTCAGCATGGAGACATGGAACACATTGTGCACGAACAACATCTCTAGTGGCAGAGCCAATCGGTAAGCAACCTCATCGATCCTCAGGGTGATCTGGTACGGACCAATATAGCGAGGACTTAGCTTGCCACGCTTCCCGAACCTTACAATACCTTTGGTCGGCGATACCTTCAGAAACACATAGTCTTCCACCAGAAACTCCAGCGGTCTCCGCTTCCTGTCGGCATAGCTCTTCTGCCGACTCTATGCAGCCAACAGCTTGCTCCGGATCAAAACCACCTTGTCCACATACAACTGCACAAGCTCAGGACCAATCAACTAACGCTCGCCCACTTCGCTCCAGCAAATCGGCGATCTGGCCTACCGTACAAAGCTTCGTACAGCGCCATCCCGATGCACAAGTGATAACTATTATTGTAGGTGAACTCAATCAGCGGCAAATTGTCCTCCCAACTCCCTTGAAAGTCTAAGGCACATGCTCTGAGCATATCCTCCAGCGTCTGGATAGTCCTCTCTGTCAGACCATCTGACTAAGGATGAAATGTCGTATTATAGTTGAGCACAGTGTCAAAGGCCTCCTGCAGAGTTCTCCAGAACCTTGAGGTGAACCTTGTGTCTCTATCCGACACAATGGACACCGAAACACCATGTAGCCTAACCACCTCTGAGACATACAACTCTGCCATGCGATGCATTGGAAGCTTCACCCAAATGGCTAGGAAGTGAGCAGACTTGGTCAGCCGATCCACGATCACCCACACGATGTTGTTCATCCATTGAGTCCGCGGCAAACCAGTCACGAAGTCCATCGAGATGTGCTCCCACTTCCACAAAGAAATATCCAACAATTGCAAGGTCCCTCCAGGTCTCTAGTTCTCTGCCTTGACCAACTGGCAAATAGTACACCTCGCCACATGGTCAGCAACATTTCTCTTCATGCCAGGCCACCAGAAATTCCGCTTTAGGTCTCGGTACATCTTCGTACTACCAGGGTGAATGGTGTATCTGGACCGATGCGCTTCATCCAACAACCTCACCTGGCCTCCTCATACTGGGGCACATACAGACGCATATCATGTCTCAACTCTCCATAATGCCCAACAAAGAAATGAGGCTCTCCACCAGCCTCCAGCTTTTCAAACACAGCCTGGACAAACGGATCCAGTTGCTGACAGGCGACAATAAACTCTAACAGCTTCGAGCGAACAGACAGGTTTGCCACCCAAGCACCAACCGTTCCCCGAGCTTGCCGTTTCGACCTGCAGCTCACTAGATCCTCCAACATGGTCCACTCCTTGACCATCAAGCTCGCCATCACGTGCATACGCCGACTTAGGGCATCGACGACCACTTTGGCATTGTCGAGATGGTAGGACAGGCTGAAATCATAGTCCTTCAAATACTCCACCACGCGGCGCTGCCTCAGGTTGAGGTCCCTTTGTGTGAAGATATACTTCAAGCTCTGATGATCGGTGAAGACCTTAAACTGCTCCCCATAGAGATAGTGTCGCCAGAGCTCGAGAGCGAACACTACGGCAGCCATCTCCAAATTGTGGATCAGGTAGTTCTTCTCATGATCGTTCAGCTGGCGCGAAGCATATGCGATAACGTTGCCATGTTGCATCAGAACACACCCTAACCCAACGCCATTGGCATCGCTATACACATTGAAGCTACCACTTTCAGAAGGCAGAGTCAACACAGGAGCAAAAACCAGACGAGACTTTAGCTCTTGGAAACTCGCCTCACAATTCTGGTCCCAGCAAAAAAGAACTCCCTTCCTGATCAACTCTAATAAAGGCGCGATTATGGAGGAGAAATTCCTGATAAACCTCCTATAATAGCTCGTCAAACCTAAGAAACTCCAAATCTCCTACACTGTCCTAGGTCGCTCCCAACTACTCACCGCCTCAACCATGGTAGGATCTACTCTGATGCCTTCTCTAGAAATCAAATGGCCAAGGAACATGACTTTGCTCAGCCAGAACTCACACTTAGAGAATTTGGCGTACAGTTGATGACGCCTCAAAGTATCCAAAATAGCCCTCAGGTGCAAGGCGTGAGTCTCAACATCAAGAGAATAGACCAGCACGTCATCAACAAAAATCACAACGAACTGGTTCAGAAAAGGGCTGAATATCTTGTTCATCAAATCCATAAACGCAGCCGGTGCAGGTCATGCCGAAAGGCATAACCGTTAACTCGTAATGCCTGTACTGCGTTTGGAAAGCAGTCTTCTGAATGTCTGAGTCTCATATCCGCAAGTGGTGATACCCTGACCTCAGATCAATCTTTGAGAACACCGATGCAGACTGCAACTGGTCGAACAGGTCATCAATGCAGGGCAGGAGATACTTGTTTTTCACCGTGATTTGGTTCAGCGTCCGACAATCTATACATAGTCGGAGCGAACCATCCTTTTTGCGGACGAACAAGACAGACGCTCCCCACGGAGACACACTAGGCCTGATAAACCCCTTGTCCAGCAACTCCTGCAATTGGGTCTTGAGCTCTTGCAATTCCGCTAGAGCCATGCGATAGGGAGGCTTCAACACAGCACCAGAACCGGAGATTAGATCGATCAAGAACTTTATTTCCCTGTGAGGTGGCATACCAGGCAAATCGTCAGGGAAAACGTCGGGATATTCACACACCAAAGAGATGTTGTGAACACCCAACTCAGGAGAAATTGAGGTAACTATACCACGCAACTCCTGACCAAAGACTTATAAGCCTTCATAGCTGAAATGACAAGCTTAGGCTCACCCTAACACCCACCTTGCACAAAGAAAGACCCATCCTCAGAAGAACCAAAATAAACTCTCCTCCAAGCACAGTCGATCAAAGCGGACTGCTGCACCAACCAATCCATGCCGAGTATCACATTGTACTCCTGCATGTCCATCACAATCAGGCTAGTGTCGAACTCTTTGCCATTCAACGTCAAGTCGATAGACCACAAATACCTCCATGCCAAACTGTGCTCCCCCAGCGGCGTCACCACGCTGAGATGAAAGGCAAGTCTAGCTGGTCTCTCTCCCAACTCTACCGCGAAAGACTAAGAGATAAAGGAGAAAGAACTCCCTGAGTCAAACAACACTTTGGCCATCCGACCAACCACAATAAGAGAATCTAATGGCCAACCAAAACAACACCACATATCCATACAATCAGGCAGATGTCCAGATTACAAAGGAAATACAACATATCTCAGAGGGTTACAAAACCAACTATTCATCCTTACCCTCAACAACATCTCCCGAAGACCCAACGCCTGGTGCTACGATGGTAAACACCCGTCCCCTAGTCGGCTACTGTGGCGCGCTTCCTGCCTTCTTAGGCGATTCCGGACAAGATTTCTGAACATGTTCTGCCTTCCCACAATTATAGCACACCACTAGAGCTGAGGTCCGCCTAGGTTGGAGACAAAATGTAGCAATGTAGCCCACCTGACCACAGTTGAAGCACTGGTTTCCACCAGGAGTACTGGACCTTGTCTGACTGATGCTAGATCTGCTACCCCTAGTAAAACTCCACCGGCCCGCAGAGAAAACACTGGACCTCACCTTCTGCTTCTTCTCTGGGCTACCTGAACTACCAGCACTTGGAGGACCGGAGCAAGAGAACCGGGAGGTAAAAGAAGATTTGCCCTTCCCTTTGGGATGACTCTCCAGAAAATTCTGGTGCTTCGCCTCGAAGCGATAAGCCATCCCAACCATGTCCTCCACAGTCTAGTGCCTACAGCCCATCACTTGCACCCGTAGCCCTGGAATCAAGCCATCCAGTAACCTCTGCGTCCATTCCTCCTCAGACTCATAGGCAGGAGCAAAGCGTTCCAGTTGGGCGAACTCAGTCTCATACTTGAGCACCTACATCGTGTCCTGCTCCAGACTCCTGAAATCTCAGCGAAGCTGCTCCTTCACATGAGCGGGAAAATACTTGTCATAGAAGACCGCCTTGAAATCCTTCCACTATATGCTAACAATGACTTAGTCGGGGAACTTCAACCCCCTCACAGACTTCCACCACCTATCTCCCTCACCATCCAGCAGGTAGGTCGCCAACCGCACCCAATGCTCCTCTGGGCACGCCATGCTCTCCAGCATCTTCACCACCTTCTCCAGCCGAGCCTCGCTCTCCTCAGCATTAACCTTGCCCTTGAACGACGGTAGACACAACCTTGCCCTCGCTCACCATCAGGTTCTAAAAATGTTCAAGCACAAGCTGGATTCTGATGTAACGGGGCACTTCCGATCTCCCAAAGGAAGTCAGATATGGTAGGCAATCTGTTCTGGTAGGATTGGACCTTCTTGCAATTCTGGAAATAATAGGGGCCTTTCTGTAGATTTTCCCCAGACTGTCCTCTGGACTCAAACTACTATTTCCCTGGTGATGCTCATGCTTTGGCTATACACCTAAAGCATTCTCTTCACTTTCGACTGCATGCGTTGAGCTCCTAGTCAAAGTAGAAATTATAGGGACCTTCTCGCAAAATTTCTAGTTTTGATTCATTTAAGAATTTTCTAGAGGAACGGATGGTCTGATGCTGATCTAAGCTCACTGGATCTATTCTGGTAGGTGGACCTTAACAAGAGGGAATTTTCTAACACCTGAAGAAGTCTAAGGCCCTGTTTGGAATTTCTGGAAACTGTTGTAAAAATCTACAAAATTGACTGTTGGGGCCGATCCGAGTGGCGATTCCTGTCTCAGAAACCGTGACTGGAGTCCTGGAGGCTGCGCGGACCTTTCTAGCTCTTCTGACTGCTAAGGGACGATTCTGCCCTTCACTAGGTAAATTGCAGTTTGGTCCAAAGTTTTGCAAAAAATGCAAGGGGTATAAACAAAATCTTCAAAACTTATGGGGGCCCACTGGCAGTTACCCCTGTGAATGGATGCATGGGGGTTGGTATTCCTCTTCATGTAACAAAACTCCTGTATGCCTCTCTCTTTTTTCATGCAAGCTTTAAACAAAAAAATGAAATAAACTTCTCACGCAAAACCCTCCAAAAAACCCAACAAGCCAACCACTCTCCCGCATCTCTTCTTCTTCTTCTTCCTCTTCCCACACCGGCGAACGGCTTGGGTTGACAACGGCGGAGCGGTGACGGCACGTGGGCGATCGTGAGGCTCGAGCGCAGCGGCGTGAGGCTCGGGCACGGCGAGCAGCGGTGTGAGGCTCGGGCACGGCGGGCGTGAGACTACGTGCACGCTTCCAGCGCGAGGAGGAGCGGCGACGAGTTCCAGCGGTGCTTCGCGGGTGCGGGGAGCGGTGATTCCAGCAGGGTGATCAGCTGCGCGAGGGGCTTGGGTCGGTGATGACATCATGGTAACCTCCTCCTCCCCATCTCTTCCTTGTTTTGCATTTCCTTCTTCCACGGGTATATGAGCTCTCTCTCTGCCACCTCCCGCTGTCGCTGGACTGCTCGACACCGGCGGCGTGGTCCGTTAGTGGTGAGGTCGGGGAGCAGTGGCTACTGGAACTTCTTGGAGGCTAGCCGTCGCCGGAGATTACATCGGCGGCGATGGCTGGCGGCGGGCACTGGCGCTTTTCCACCCCTTGCATAGCGTTTGCAATATATCCCTGATTACTTGCATGGAACCTTGCTAAATGACATTGCCCGGATAATACCTGCTTGTTTGGTGGAATGCCACCGCACTTGTGAAATACCAATGTTATGTTCTCCTTGTTTTCGAACTGTATAGTGACTAGGTTTCATTGTGCTCTGATTTTTCTTGAGCAAGAGAAGTTAAAAGAAAATGTCATAATATTGAGTGATATCATGCCATGCTTTTTACATTCATGTTTCTAAATGACGCCCTCATATTTTGTGAATGTAATTTATGACCATGTCTGTGGAACCCTGCACGGCTCTCCCCTACCGTGTGCTTTGAAGCACTTAAGGACTCCCGATACGGTCACGGCGAAGATGGTGAATCCGGAGAAGAAGGCTAGACTCGGAAACACCAGGGAGTGATGAAAAAGGATAAGGAAAGGAATCGCCAGCTAGTCTTTTAATGGAAAGACGAGGAAAACCAAACACACAAGAAAACCAAGAAGCAAACAAGATGCAGAAAACATGTGTATTCCGTGCCTAATGGATAAATGAATGCGGGCCAGAGAAAGGCTAAGGATTCTGGTTACACATGGGAAAGGGGTTAGGCACCCCCATACGCCTGAGAAACTCGGTCTTTCTAGGTTTCCAACTTGTCAATGGTCTAATGGGTGTGTGCTTGCCTATTTTGAATGCTCATGCTAAAGATGACTTGAAAACATGCCAAATCAAAGAGAAGAAATGAATAAAAGGGAAAAAGTTAATCCGAAGGTCAAATGTAGGCATTGAGAATGCGCTTTATTGTACGCCCTTGGGCGATGAGGAAAATCGTGAAAATCGAGAAATTCTCGGAAAGCGTCACGTAAATCAACGGAACTCGAAGAAATTCGAGAAAATCAAATTGGGAAAATAATCCTCTTTCGGGACAATGTCGGCTTTGTTAAGCCTTTTACTGTTGTAGACACTCCAATTTTGAGGTGATTCATAGATGAGTTTTCCGGATGTTACTTTGGATGTGGCTAACCCTTGAACCAATCCTAAACCCATAGCAGGCCCACAGCCCAACTAGAAATCTAGACAAGTAGGGGAGCACACCTACCTAGCACACCTAGCTAGCACACCTACCTGGCGCACATACCAGGTGCACATACTAGGCGCCCAGCTATTTCTCAGGCTGTTGGCTGCTGGCTTTCTACCTCCCATGGCTGTTACCTCTACCAGCGAATATGCCATGGAATCTTCCAAACTTTTCGTCTACGAGGCTCCTTGTTTTCCTAGGAGTTACCCATGGAAAATCCTTATATATAGACCCCATAAGAAAATATTTGAAGGGGCTGATCATCTTGAAAGATAGAGACACACACAGCTACACTAGCATTCTCCAAAATTTTGCAACCATTGACTTGAGTACCCAAGCTTTGCCTTGCATCCAGAGATATTCTCAGCCCTTCCAAAGCATCAAGGAGCTTATTGTCTTGGGTCTTTCTTTTCTTTCTTGAAGGAACATCTTAGACAAGGTAGGTCCTTCCACTTTTCCTTTAAGTTCTTATTCTTTTGCAATGAAATAAAGCATGCTAGAAATTCCACATGTATGACTTGACTTATCTGTATTTTCATGAGGTTTCTATGATGAATTTACTTATCCTATTTGCAAGATGCTCTCCATGTAAATCTACTTTTTTGATTGCAAGCATGTTTATTTTATTTCTAGCATAAAATCTGCACTATATCGCCTGCATGAGTTATGTTTTATTGGGTCTAATTGTTTCACGTTTGTCCCTTTGCATTTTGTATGCGTTTCTATCATGAACCCATTAAGTCATCTTGTTTTTAATCAAATGATAATAAGATAGCTTTGATCAGATGCATCCTATCAACCTGCATTAGTATAAATCACCCATCTCTATTCTGGGTTAGGTTCTGGATCAGATTGCAGTCTGATCCAGATTTTTTGGGGAGCACCTATATGGTGCACCAGAGTGGCGCACCTCTCCAACGCACCACTCTGGCGCCCCATTCAGGAGCACCAGACTGGTCAGAGAGTAAAACGTTCACTTTTGCATACCTGTTTGCATGGTTTTCTGAATGACTTTGAGCCTGATTCTTTTACCGCTTGTTCTTTGATATTCCATGGTTATGCATGCATGTTTTCAGTTTGAAGCAAGATTGTTTCTTAGTTGTTTTCTCCTTTTAGATAATTAGTCCTTGGTCAGAATCAGGTAGGCTGGTTGCACCTTGCTCCTACATGGAGAGTCTTATGCATCAGCCCATGATCTAGTGGCATGGTTGAATCCTGCATCTTTCATCATAAGGTGGGATCTTGTGTGAGGCTACTAGCCCTTGAGCGCAAGGTCCACAAGTCATTACACTTGCATTTCTTTCTCTTTTAAAGCATGTTTTCCAAGTTTTGCAAAGGGTTTTATATGGCATGATTTTCTGAAAGGCATTCTCATGTGACTTGGCATTGCATAGGTTTCTGTTTTCCCTCAGCACATCTCTCTGACCCACATAGGAGCACACATGTGGCACATCAGACTGGAGCACCAGTCTGGCGCACCATACAGGCGCATCAGCCTGTTCATCAGTAGCACACGACAACTTTTGCCAAGCTTTCTAACATGATTTTCATTTCGATCTGCTTTTGATCTTTTCTAGTTTTCTTCCTTAATATACCAGGGAGGCATAGCTCTGCTTTTAACTATTTCCATGCATGTTAGATTACATTTGGCATATAGCAAAGCAAGGTTGAAAAATCACTCGAAATTGATATATCTTTGATTTTATTCATGCAATGACTTTACATCGACACTTGACCCGACATACGAGTGATACTTCTGAGCATTAGGACACACCCCTGCACATCATTCACCCGTATTTTAGACACCACACACATTAGCATGGCATGGCATATCGCCATCAGACGTATAGCAAAGGTTGAGAAAGCCGACATTCCATAAGCAAATGAGAAACCAATAGAAGACCGATTTATTGGGCGCACGAGGGTGCCTAACACCTTCCTCATGCGTAACTGGGATCCTTACCCATTTTCTGGTTTATGACCTGCTTTACCATAGCATGATTTGCATGTTTTATATGGTTTTCCTCGTCTCCCATTTTAATAGACTAGGTGGCGACTCCTGCATTTGTATATGTATTTTTATTTTATTTTTGCCGTGACTTCGCCGATCCTCGCGCATTTGGCCTTTTGCGCCAAATTCCGAGGCTATCGCCGGCATGGTTACAGGAACTGGCGACTCCACTAGGGATAACCAGATCCCGACCTTATTTTGGTTTCTCCTTTGCTTCGGCTTCTCTCCTTGCTTGCCTTTTCCATACCTTGCATTGGTTATCCTTTTAAGTGATGTCTTTTTGCATGCATGCCTTTGCAATGTTGTTCTTTCCTTTTACACATTTGCTATGTCACCACTATTGCACATGTTTTGCACCTACTCTTGCATGATAATTCATGGCTAAATTGCATGTTTATTTCCCTTCTTGTACATGCCATGCCTAGGAGATTAAAGACGTGTTTGCTCTCCCCATTCGGTTAATGAAAACATAACAACCAAAATCAATAAATCAGGCAAACTAGTGACAAATTGCAAATTCTCCCCCACGGTTTAATAAGCTTGCAAGTAAAAAACTTAAAGCATACTTTGCATACATCATATAGGGCATGCATCTTCTCCTCTCCTAGGATTACCTATACAGTCTGCGAAGGACATTTTTCGGTGGCTCATCCTATGGCTTTGGCGTGGGATGAAAAATCAAGTTTGTCCCCCCTTGTCCGGGGTCGTGTCGGTGTAGCAGAGGGTACAACCTACTGCTTTGGCAGGGGTCGAGGTTCCGAAAGCACCACCCGTTCACTACCTAAGCTTTGGCTGGGATTTAGAATGGAGACCTTACTTTTTCTAAACTCGAGTCGGAGACCCACTCACCCTTATGTGAACCTGGAGTAAACGACCTGGTAGGACATCCCTAGATTGTGAGAGAGTGCATACTAGGGGCATTCATTTGCATCTCATACCACCATAATCATTGCATATTTTCTAACTTGTTTGTTTATGTGCATAGTATTTCTGATCTTTGAGCTTCCTTAGCCTGAGCTCAAGATCTTTCCTTTCAATGACTCCATTTGCGACCTTATTCACGACCGCGTCTCCCGAGTTATTCGTCACTTCCGATGATAGCTCGTCCTAGGATTCGTCCTATCCTTCCCAGTCGCAGTCCAATCCTTACTCGCTCGCGATCCACGATGGCCCAGCATGCCAGCGAGACCCTTTCCCTTGCCGTCTAGGAGGAGGTCCCTGTCTCGGGATAATCTTCCTATGTGTCTATTCCAGTCATCACTGCTGCCTCCATTTTTGCCTTAACTTCTGGAGGACCTCCACCACCTCAATTCCGTATCCCTGTGGCAACCCCGCCTTTGGGACTACCTGCTTGGTCTTCTCTTGCTGTTGGGGCCACAGCAGTTGAGTCTATCTCACCTCAGGGCTATGTGTTTTCTAGCCCTCCTCCCACTACGGTTGTCTCTGTAATAGCCACTCCCCAGTTCAGTCAACTGGGATCTCAGCCTCTTGTTTCCTCCCCCGTCTTGCCTCCTTCTCTTGGAGCCACCGGCGACGATCTCATGACCGCACAGCTACAACAAATATCGGCCCTCGCCCAGCAGTTGCAGGGATTGGCACTAGCACTCCAGCCCTTCTCAGCTTTGTCTTTCCCGGCTCCCGAGTTGCCTGCGCAACCGGCCTTAGGACCACAACTTGCACCCACTGCACTCCCTCCACAGCCGTCACCATCCCTTGTCTCTCTGGCAATAGGGGTGTCGACATTACCCTTTGTTACACTAGCACAACACCCACCACAGCATGCATCCCTCCAATCTAGTGGCCAGCCCCCTAGGCCGGCGGGAGCACTACCATCCCTGAGCATTGTACCGAAGACCATCCCAGTCCAACAACTCTTGCTGCCACACTCTGCACCACTCATTGCACCACCCCCTGCATTATCATCACCCTTTTATCACACACAAGCCTCATCATTTGTCCCACAGCACACTGCACCCATGCACGGGTACACTGGCCATCCAGCCGTAGCACCTGACGGTGGAATGTGGATCCGGAGGAGCCCTTAGGGGCGACCCATACGGTGTACGCGACACCCGCCTCTACTGCACAGTCCACAGCTGCAGTAGCTCCAGATGCTCTCCTTGCGAGAGTAAATGATCTGCAACGCACTCTCCGACAAGTGCAGGATGGGGACCGCCAGTCCTACCAATTCCGGGACCTCTATTATTTCCCAGAGGCGACTCTCCCACCGAATTTTCATATTCCGGAATTCGAAAAATACAATGGTAGGGGCTGCCCAATTGCCCACCTAAAAGCCTATTACGAAGACCTCGCTCAGCTCCAGGCTAACGAAAGGTTGCTAATCCGCCTGTTCCAGAAGAGTCTCACGGGGCCCGCATTGAAGTGGTTCACTTCCCTCAATATGGCCACCATCAATACTTGGGACGACCTTACACAGGTGTTCCTGGAGCAGTATTCCTTCAACCTTGACTTAGTCCCCAAGCGGGAGGATTTAGTCGCTCTGAAGCAGAGACACCAAGAAACATTTGGGGAGTATCTTGGACGTTAGCACTCTTTGACTTCACAAGTCAAAGATAGACCCTCTGACGAGGAGTCTATTGAGATAGTGATCCGGGGAGCACAGCCAGTGGTCGGGGCTCTGCTTAGCATTCAACCTGTCACCACTTTCTCTGCACTGCTTCGGGCGGACGCCCCTGTTGAGAGTTCACTGCGCGGCGGCAGTTTTCCAACGCTCTCAGCATTTGCCAAATAGGCCACTGCCCCACATAGTGGCCCTAGCAGCAGCAATAGCAATAACAACAACAACAACACCAATCCACCCAGGAGGCGGGATCCCTCTAAAAATACAGTTTCTTACATCAGATCCCCTGCTGCTCTGGTAAATGTCAACCCGCCCCCGCAGCGCCAAGTAGTTTATGCACCCACGCCTACACCTAGAGCACAACATGCATCACACATTACCCCCACTGCCACACCAGTATATCCTAACCCACCAGCCAGGACGCGCCCACCGTTGGCACATCCACAGCCGAAGCGACAACGCCATGACAGGCACCATGACAGGCGCCACTATACCCCTTTAGTGGAGCCTTTGAGCATGGTATTCACTAAAGTCGCATCCTTGCTGAGGCTGCCTGAGGTGCGCCCTCCGCCTAATCCGCTGCCAGCCTGGTACAATGCCAATGCGTTCTGCAATTTCCATTAGGTGGCTGGCCACTCAACGGACAATTGTTTAACACTCAGGGACGCTATCTAGGATTTGATTGACCAGAAGGTCATTGTGATTAATACCCAGGCAGCCACCCCAGCACATATCCCAGTAGCCGCTCCAGCACAGCCAGCACACCCCAGCATATTTAGTCAACCCTTGCCGCAACATCCTTCTCTGGGAGTGCCAGGTTCCTCGGGAGTCAATTTTCCTTCTTCTGCTTCTCTTTCTCTTGCTCTGTCTGAGTCTGTCTCTTCCACTATCCGCCCAGCCGACCTGATTCATAATGAGTCATCTCCTTTTCCCCACCATTTGTATCGTTCTTTCCTTGATAATTCCGAAGAATCTGTTTTTATGATCCTTCCTGTCGTCGAGTCGGAATACTCTGAGGTGCCACCTGTAGTATATCCCCAGCCCCCAGCTCCAGTTTTTTTATCCGCCTGGCCCCAATCTTGGCCAAGTCAGCCAGCACACCCTCAGGCCCACCAGTACCCTCACCAATACTCCCAGCATCCTTAGGTTTACACTCCTACCCACCTATATCCTTCAACTACACTTGTACAATTAGCATTCCGTCCCCCGGTTGTTGTTACTCTGACCCATGACACGCATCGTGTTCCGTACAATTATGCCACAGGGATGTGTGCAGAAGTGACGCGACCAGGCTGAGTATACAAGCCCCCAGCAGCTAGGCCTAAACCCTTAACCCTAACCCCTAACCGGTTACAAACCCAGCCATCTAGGTCATCAGCAGCTGTAGCAGTAGCCCCTGCCCAACTCCAAGCACATTCTCCTCAACCATCTATGCCTAGAGTAGCACCATCCAATCCTACCACTAGCAGCCAACCTTCAGCTGACATCACTGCCCAGCTTAAGAAGGTTAAAGTCGATATTTCCATTTGGGACCTAATCCATACATCGGCTGAACACAGAGAAGCTTTCCTTAGGGTTTTTCAAGAAACCCGTGTATCCCAAACCATAGAGCCAGCTACCCTAGAAAACATGGTAGGAATGATAGCGGCACCTCAAGTTATCTCCTTCTCTAGCTTAGAGTTACCTCCCTCTAACACCAATCATAACTCTCCCTTGTTCATCACTGCGCAGTATCAAAGCTTCCGCATCCCCCTCACACTAGTGGACAATGGAGCAGGCCTTAATGTCTGCCCCTTGCGCACAGCAAGTGCAATCGGATTCAAATCTGAGGACATTACACCAGCTGTGAAAGGAATGATAGCTTTTGATAATACGCATCATGATGCACTTGGAGTCTTGATCATTCCCCTGACTATAGGCCCTGCTCGCTTCAACGTAGAGTTCTACGTCGTAGATATCGAACCCTCCTTCAATCGGTTGCTTGGACGCCCTTGGCTTCACAAGCATCAAATCATTCCTTCAACCCTCCATCATATGATCAAGTTTTGCTAGGATGACAATGTGGTTGTTGTCCTGGCAGAAGAAATGGAGATGGTTGAATCTATCTCTTCTCTAGCCCCTCGGACCATTCACTTCGAGCCTAAACCTTCTGATGTCCTCTATCGGGTTAATCGGTTTGAGCTAGTTAATTTTATTCCACCCTTGGAGCTTATCGACCGTTTGGCCACTTCTGGCAACCCCCGTTTGATGGTCGACAACCTGTGTCGCAAATGGGGATATGAGAAAGGATCGCCTCTAGGGCTTTATGGTCAAGGAATCGTCGAGCCGATCGAGGCTGAAGAATGGGTCGAGCGAGACGGTTTGGGTTATGAACGATGCTGCCTATGGAAGAGATCACAACGCCAGGGTAAGTCTTCCAAGTTGATTATTCCACGAGATTTATCCAACTTTATTAGCGCAGGCATTATAGATTCAAACCACAGTTCATATGCAGTGTCAGCATCATCAGCTTGGATCTGCTTAGAGGATTCGTATCAGGACGACAACCAGCTAGAACAGCAGGGTATAGAACAGGAAATCATGCGGACAGAGCAGTCAGCAGCCCAGATAGTGGCCCAGGAAGCAGACTCAGATGATGACATCGAGGGTCTGGACCTCTTATTTCAGGAGCAGCTAGATGTGCTTGTAGAAGATCTGGTAGAGCATGATCGCATAAGAAAGGGCAAAGCAGTTGCTATAGCACCACCAGCAGAAGCACCAATACCAACCCAGGACCAGGTTTCAATTATGGTCCTGCGAGAAACAGACGGAAGGGATACTAGACCATTAGAGTTAATCTCCTGTCAGCTGGGAGGCGGGTCTAGTTGGTATTAGCAATATAAGCCTCACATTGAGGGTGAGGATCAAATCCCTGAATCAAGCATGAGTAGGACAGGTGACAGTGGCCTCGCTAGTTTACAGCAAAACAGCCGCCAGCAAGCAGAATTTTGTACAGCTAACAAGAGAAAAGAAAATACCAAAAAAAATCAAAAAATCCAAAACCAAGAATAAAGAGGCATCAACATCAGAGGCAGGGACTCCTAGCTCCTCGGATCATCCAGACAAGGAAGCCGAAGAAGCAGCGCAATGTCGGTACAAAAACACGAAGGTCACTGTGACAGTCCTTAAATGCCATCAGGGCGCAGAATCAGAGGAAGTCTTCTCAGTTGACATAACCGACCCAACATTTGAAAGAGAAATCCTGTCAGAGTTGATTGCCTATGAAGAAGAGGATGAAGTACATAGAGCAGATAATGAGGATGAGCCGTCACAGATTCCATTCTATGATGATGATCCAGAAGGCCCAAATCTTCATATAGAGGAAGAAACGGAGCTTATCAACATCGGCACGGTAGAAGAAATAAAAGAAACACGCATCAGTACCAATTTATCACCACAAGCAAAGGCGGAGTTTATAGCTTTCCTGAAGGAATATGTAGATGTCTTTGCATGGAGCTATGACGACATGGTGGGACTAGATATTGAAGTGGTAGTTCATACACTGCCGCTAATACCCAATTCGAAGCCAGTCAAACAGAAGCTCCGTAGATGGCGACCCCAATGACTTTTAAAGCTTAAAGAGGAGATTATGAAACAGCACAAAGTCAACTTCCTCAAGGTCGTGCTATATCCTGAATGACTCGCCAACGTGGTACCAGTGTCGAAAAAGGATGGACGGGTTCGCATGTGCATAGATTATCGAGATCTCAACAAAGCGAGTCCCAAAGATGATTTCCCGCTTCCCCACATCGATATTCTGGTAAACAACACTGCAGGGCATAAGATGTTGTCTTTGATGGACGGGTTTTCCGGATACAACCAGATCAGAATGGCTGAAGAAGATATGGAGAAGACATCTTTCATCACTCCATGGGGAGTCTTATGTTACAGAGTGATGCCATTCGGATTGAAGAATGCAGGTGCAACATACCAGAAGGTTATGACAGCTTTATTCCACGATCTTATGCATCAAGAGGTTGAAGTATATGTGGATGATATGATTGCTAAATCTAAAGAGCCCGAGGACCATCTCACCTGTTTGAGAAGGTTGTTTGAGCGCCTGCGAAAGTATAAGCTCCGTTTGAACCCCAACAAATGTGTATTTGGGGTATCTTCTGAAAAATTGCTGGGTTATATCATAAGTCAGAGGGGAGTTGAAGTGGACCCCCACAAAGCCAGAGCTATTATTGACATGCCTCCCCCAACCACTGAGAAAGAGATTCGTGGTTTATTAGGCTGGCTACAATATATCAGCAGGTTCATTGCACAACTTACGCCTATAAGTGAACCCATATTCAAGCTGCTAAGGAAGAACGCTCAGACTTGCTGGAATGATGAATGTTAAGTGGCCTTTGATAAAATCAAACAACTCCTAGCGAAGGCCCCAGTTTTAGTTCCCCCCACGCCAGGATGCCCTCTACTACTATCTCTCCACAACACAGCATTCCATGGGCGCAGTTCTGGGGCAGCATGATGAATCTGGGCGTAAAGAGAAAGCTATCTACTACCTCAGCAAAAAGTTCAATGACTGCGAGGTTAAATACAGCCCAATAGAGAAAGTGTGCTTATCCCTAGTCTGGGCCACACAGCGCCTCCGGCATTATATGATGGCATATCCAGTTTTGTTGTTATGTCGGCATGACCCTATCAAGTATCTGTTCCAGAAGCCAGCATTGGTGGGCAGATGTGTTAAATGGCAGGTAATGTTATCCCAATACGATATCACCTTTGTCACACAGAAATCCATGAAGGGACAAGCCAAGGCAGATCACTTGGCCGACTTACCTTTGCCAGAATATCAGCCGTTACAAACCTAGTTCCCAAATGAAGATATATTGTTTGCAATGGGCGAGGAGGAACTAGAAGGACCTCAGAATGAGCATCATTGGTGTCTGTACTTCGATGGTGCAGTCAATAAATGAGGAAGAGGCATTAGTGCAATTCTAGCAATGCCACAAGGACAACTTATTCCCTTTGCGAGGAAGTTGACATTTGAATGCACCAATAATGAAGCCGAATATGAAGCCTACATTTTAGGCTTACAAGTAGCAAAGGACCAAGGCGCCCGAGAACTCCACGTATTTGGTGATGCAATGCTGGTTATTTCGCAAGTCAATGGCGATTGGAAGACAAAAGACCATATCATGAACATTTGCTGAAATTAACTGAAGAATTTGAAGATGTCAAATTTTCCTTCATGAAGCGAGCCAAGAATGCATATGCAGACGCTTTGGCAACTCTGGCATCATGGTTATCACTCCCAGAGGCACAGGCTATAAACATTTCGGTCACATGCATTGAACAGTCAGCACAATGTATGCATATCCAAGAGGCGCCATCATCCGCTAAACTGCCTTGGTATAGTGATGTTAAAGCTTTTCTGGAGTCTGGTATTTTCCCTCCCGGCATTTCTGCATCAAATAAGCAAACCTTGACACGGTTAGCATCCAAATATGTGCTCGGGGCCGGGCAAATATATAGAAGGTATTATAACCAAACGCTTCTTAGGTGCATAGACAAAAAGGAGGCGAATATGCTAATATTGAAAGTCCACGCAGGGACCTTTGGCCCACATATGAATGGGGTTCTTCTAGCCAAGAAAATTATGTTGCAGGGGTATTTCTAGTCCACTATGGAAACGGAATGCTGCTAAATACACGGCAATTTTATACATGCTCCCCCGCAACAATTACATAGCAAGTCATCGCCCTGGCCATTTTCTACCTAGGGAATTGATGTTATCGGGGCCATTCATCCTGCTGCATCCAATGGGCACCGTTACATTCTGGTAGCCATCGATTATTTCACAAAATGGGTCGAGGCGGCATCATACAAAACAGTCACAGCAGCCATTACAGAAAAATTCATCAAGAATAATATTGTCACCAGATATGGGGTTCCATTTGCTATCATTTCAGACAACGGAACTAATTTCATAGCAAAAAGAGTTGAGGATTTCCTCCAGAGTAGCAAGATCAGACATCATAGATCCTCCCCCTATCGACCGCAGATGAATGAGGCAGTAGAGTCGGCTAATAAGAATCTGGTGAAAATCTTGAAGAAGATGGCCGAAACTCATAAAGATTGGCATGAGAAGCTGCCTTATGCATTGTGGGCCTACAGGACCTCCATCCGGACGTCAACAGGAGCAACACCTTACTCTTTGGTATATGGCATGGAGGCGGTCCTTCCCTTTGAAGTCGAGATTCCATCGTTAAGAATCTTGAAGGAGGCAGAATTAAAAGAGGCTGAGTGGGTACAGGACCGTAATGTTCAGCTAAATCTAATTGATGAGCATAGATTGCAAGCTCTGCATCATGCCCAATGCTACCAGAAGAGAATGGCCCGGGCATATCAGAAGAAAGTCCGTCCTAGAAGCTTTGAACCAGGAGACTTGGTTCTACGTGCCATTCATCTGCCCGATGCACGGGGAAAGTTTAGGCCTAATTGGTGCGGAGCCTTTGTGGTTAAGGAGGCCCTGTTAGGGGGTGTAATCATTCTTGAAGGCATGGACCATAAAGGGCAGTCTGAGCCTGTCAATGCCTCCTACTTAAAGAAGTACTATCAGTGACTCTTAGTCAATCCTAACGCCTTGCACCGTGAGCCAAGCATTTTCATGCTTCTTCTTTCTCAACTACTAATATTTTAGACTAGTGCATCCTAGCATAAACATGAATAATCACCTGCACCTTTTCTTTTGAATAACATCATTTTTGCCCGATGAGGAAAATCGGAAGCCTGCCTGCGTAAGACATGTCAAGTCCTCCTCATGTGCTACTACCCTAGAAGCTTAGGGTGTGAGAGAGAGATTTCAGAGAAATGGGCTAAATGAACAAATCCCCACGGGACCTATATCTCCAGAGGGAGGAAAAAATGTTAGGTCTAGAGAGAGTGTGAGCATTAAAGAAAAAATACACTGACCTGGGAGCATAAAAAGAATAGGGAGACAGAAGCAGTAGATAAAAGCTATGCTCCACTGAGAGAAGCATGTGAACAACCTTACTCCTACCATATAACTTGGAGAGGAGTCGGAGCATGCACTTACTAGCCCACATGATCAAAGGGACTAAGCCCACACACATTAGCATGACATGGCATATCGCCCTCGGGCGTATAGCAAAGGCTGAGAAAGCCGACATTCCATAAGCAAATGAGAAACCAATAGAAGACCGATTTAACAGACGCACGAGAGTGCCTAACACCTTCCTCGTGCGTAACAGGGATCCTTACCCATTTTCTGGTTTATGACCTGCTTTACCATAGCATGATTTGCATGTTTTATATGGTTTTCCTCGTCTTCCATTTTAATAGACTAGGTGGCGACTCCTGCATTTGCATATTTATTTTTATTTTATTTTTACCGTGACTTTACCGATCCTCGCACATTTGGCCTTTTGCGCCAAACTCCAAGGCTGTCACCGGCATGGTTACAACTATACGCTCTCAGGCGATGGAAAGCCAAATCAAGTCAAGGAAACGTGGAAAACAGGGGAAATCTGGGAAACGATGAGAAAACCAAGCTTGATGCAAGCTAGAAATGTGTGAGCAATGTAAGGAAGAAAATGTAAGAAAACTTGTATGAAAAGATACGGCAAAATATGCAAAATGCCAGTGAGAGTATAATGATGAGAATTCTAGGGGCTTTTGTGCAAAAAATCCAAGTTCTGCATGAAAACTGAATTCTGAAGCCAAATCATCAAAAACACATTTCATGTAATTTTGAAGAAATCTGGGGTCAGGTGTGCAAAACTATGCATTCCTAGTCAAATTGAAGGTTTCCAGGGGTTAAAATGCAAATATGCCACTAAAACATGCATTTAATGCGATTCAATGAAAATTCAGGGTAAAATATGCAAGAGAAGGATCCATGAAAGTTTCAGAGGTAATTCAGTAACTTTACCCTAGAAAACAAGCATTCAGTGTGAAATCAGTAAAATTTAGGGACTAAAAATGCAATTTAACTAAAGAAATATGCATTAAGAATAATTCTAAACAAATTCAAGGGTTAAAATGCAAATTAACCAGAGGAAATATACCTTTAGAAAAGTTCTTGAAAAAAATCAAGGGTTTAAGTGCAATTCTGACAGAGAAATATGCATTTTATGTTATTTTGACGAAGATCAAGAGTTTAAATGCAATTTAACCAGAGAATTATTCATTCAGAAGAGTTTTAGAAAACTACAAGGTCCTTTATGCAAAAATATTGGGCTAAAATGCATGAAAAGAAACTCTAGGGAGTTTTTATTAAACTTTAAAGCCTGAAAAACATTATTATGAAACATCAAGGGGCACATTGTAATATTTTCAGTTAAAACTTTACTCAAACGATTTTTAAAAAATGATCAAGGACCTAAATGCAAGAGAAGGACCTATTTGTAATAAAGAAAAGGACCTAGATGTAACAAATAGAAAGTTATAGAATTTTATTAAAAGAAAAAAGGTTTTTTTAATTTTTAAAAGAAAAGAAAGATCGACGGTCGCCGACGACGGAGCTCCACTGACGACGACCACCGGAGGGACAGTTGGAGGCTCTCCCGTGGTCTGATCTAAGATCAGACCCCACGGGAAGCAAGAAGAGAAGGAGAGGAGCAGATCCAACGGACTAGATCGAGAATCCAACGGCGGGAGTGGGCCTCCCACCTTCCTCGCCGTCGAAGCACTCCGGCGACGGCGTCGGGGAAGAAGGAGGTTGCTGGAGGGAGCGACGCGGCGTTTCTGAGGTCCAGGAGGCTTTGGCACGTTGATAGGAGCCCTCTCTCTTCTCCAGGAGCTCAAACGATGGATGATGATGCGGAGGGGGCTCCGACTGCCGTCGACGTCTTCTTCTCCGACGAGCAAGGTCGCGGGCATGTTCCAGAGGTCGTGGCTCAGTTCCTGAGGCACTGGTGTGCTAGGGGCGTGCCGTGGAGCGTTTCAGGAGGCTCAGAGAGACGCGGAGAAGCTAAAGGCGCACACTCCTTCTCCAGCTACAGTCGTCTTCGGGAGGTAGCAGAGTGGCGCACGGAAGAGCAGAAAACCGAGAGGGCATCTAGGGGAGGAAGAAACGCTACTCAGGGGCCAGGGCCGTACCCTGGACTGGGGGGGGGGGGGGG
>JAMKQA010007258.1:0-40306 GCA_024699735.1 Posidonia australis | reverse complement strand
AATTGTTAATTATTTATTCACCCCCCCCCCCCCCCCTCTAGAGGAGCTATTCGATCCTACACTACCAACTTTGTACAGCCAACAACCTGCTACGGATCAAATCAACCTTGTTTGCATACAACAGTACAAGCTCAGGACCAATCAACTGACGCTCACCCACCTCGCTCAAGTAAATCGACAACCTGCATGGCCTACCATATAAAGTTTCGTATGATGCCATTCCGATGCTTGAGTGATAACTATTATTGTAGGCAAACTCAATCAGTGGTAGATGGTCCTCCCAACTCCCTTGCAGGTCTAGGGCACATGCTCTAAGCATATCCTCCAGTGTTTGGATAGTCCTCTCTATTTGACCATCCAAATGAGGATGAATTGTTGTGCTATAGTTGAGCACTATGCCAAAGGCCTCCTACAGAGTTCTCCAGAATCTTGAGGAAACCTTGTGTCTCTGTCCGACACGATGAACACTAGAACACCATGCAGCCAAACCACCTCAGAAACATACAACTCTGCTAGGTGGTGCATCAGAAGCTTCACCTGAATGGTCAGGAAGTGAACAGACTAGGTTAGGCAATCTACGATCACCCACACGGTGTTGTTCTCCCTCTGAGTCCATGGCAAACTAGTCACAAAGTCCATGGCGATGTGCTCCCACTTCCACATGAGAATATCCAATGCCTGCAAGGTCCCTCTAGGTCTCTAGTTTTCTTCCTTGACCAGCTGGTAGGTTGTACACCTTGCCACATGGTCAGCAACATCCCTCTTCATGCCAAGCCACCAAAAGTTCCACTTCAGATCTTGATACATCTTCGTAATCTTGGGGTGAATAGTGCACCTAGATCGATGTGCTTCATCAAGCAACCTCTACTTGTCATCCTCATGCTGGGGCACATACAGATGCATATCATATCTCAGCTCTCCATATGCCCCAATAGAGAAATGAAGCTCTCCACCAGCCTCTAGCTTCCCAAACACAGCTTGAAAAAATAGATCCAGCTACTAATAGGCGATAATAAACTCTACCAGCTTGGTACAAATAGACAAGTTGGCCACCTAGGCACCAACCGTTCCTTGAGCTTACTGTTTTGGCCTGTAGCTCACCAGATCCTCCAACGTCGTCTACTCCTTAACCATCAGGCTTGCTAACATGTGCATACGTCGACTCAAGGCATTGACAACCACGTTGGCCTTCCTAGGGTGGTAGGTGTAACCATGCCGGCGACAGCCTTGGGACTTGGAGCGAAAGGCAAAATAAACGAGGATCGGCAAAATCACGACAATAATAAAATAAAATGCAGGAGTCGCCACCTAGTCTATTAAAATGGAAGACGAGGAAAACCATATAAATCATGCAAATAAGCCAATGAAAAGCAGGTCATAAACCAGAAATAGGTAAGGATCCCTAGTACGCACGAGGAAGGTATTAGGCACCCTCGTGCGCCCGAAAAATTGGTCTTTTATAGGTTTCTCGTTTACTTATATGAAATGTCGGCTTTCCAACATTTACTGTACGCTTGAGGGTGATATGCCATGCCATGCTAAACGTGTGTGGTGTCTTATGCTAAAATAAGGTGCATGGAGTGCAGGGTGTGTCCTAGTGCTCAGAAGGATCACTCGTATCGTGGGTCAAGCATTGATGCAAGGGTATTGCACAAATAAGATCAAAGATTTGGTAACTTCGAGTGATTTTTCATCCTTGCTTTACTATGTGCAATGTATGATCTAACATGCATAGAAATGGCTAAAAATAGAAAAGGGTCTTCCCAGATATATCTAGGAAGAAAGCCAGAGAAAACTAAAAACAGATTGAAGCAAGAAATCATGCTAAAAACCATGTGAAAACCTGCTGTGTGCTACAGAAAACAGGTTGATGCGCCAGTCAGGTGCTCCAATCTGGTGCGCCACCTATGTGCTCCTGTGTGGGCTAGAAAGATGTGCCAAGGAAAATATCGGAGAGCCATGCAGTGCAATATCATATAAATGCATTCCAGAAAGTTATGCAATGTAAAGTCCTTGTAAGAATGGGAAATTTTCTTTTAAAAATGAAAGACATGCAAGTATGAGATGCTCATGGATCTTGTGCTCAAGGGCCAGTAGTCACATCCTATTCATGCTGAATGAAAGCAACAAGGTTCAGCCATGTCACAGGATCATGGGCTGATACATAGAATCTCCATAGAGGAGCAAAGTGCAATCAGCCTACCAGATTTTGAACCATGGACTGAAAATCCAAAGGGTAAAACGACTTAGAAAACAACATTGTTTGAAGCTGAAACCATTTATGCACCATCATGAAATACCAAGGAATCGCTACTGAAAGAATCAGACTCAATACTATTTGGGAAAACATGAAGATGGGGATGTAAAATAGGGTGATCTATTCTCCGACCAGTCTGGTGCACCAGAATTGTGCGCCAGAGTGGTGCTCTGATTTGGTGCGCCACTCTGGTGCGCCATATAGGTGCTCCCCAAAAAATCTGAATCAGACTGTAGTTTGATTCAGAATTCTGGTTCAGATCTAGAGATAGGTGATTTCTTTTTTATTAAGCCAGTTATGCAAATGATGGAAACAGAAATATGATGAGATGAAAATGAACAGAAAACCTTTTCCTTTTATTTGATTAAAAAGCAAAATAAAACATGAGTCTATGGCAGAAATGCTTATACGAAATCTTGAAGAACATGTGTGAGAAGATAAACTTGACAGCCCATATGCAAGTGATGAATATGTAAAGAACATGTTTATTGCATATCCTAGCATGCATATGCATTGATCATGGATCCTAGTGAGAAGAAAAAAATAATAAAACCACTCATAAGAATTACATGATGCAGATTTTTGACATATGTATCCTACATGCAAGACATCTTATATATGAAATCAACAAAAAATCTCTTATATAAACAGAAAAAAAATCAGATTATATGTTATGTTCAAGGCATGCTTTATCTTGGTGCAAGAGCTGAAATTAAAGAAGAAAGGAAAGAGAGAACCTACCTCCCAAGGAGTTCCTTCTTGAGATATCAAAGATAATGGGATCCATGTTGTTTTGGAAGGGCTAGCAATGCTTCAAAATATAAGGGAGTGCTTGAGAGAAAAGAGAGTAGATTGTAGAAAACAGTAGATAGCTCGCACTAGATCTTCCTAAGATGACAAGATCAGCTCTTCAAGTCAGATTATCAAAGGGGGCCCCCAAATAGTTGCCTATGCATGTCTTTATATAGGAACTTCACAAAGGTAACTCTTAGAGAATACAAGCAGCCTCGTAAACGAAGAGCCTGGGAAGATTCCAAGGCATATTCGTTGGTGGAGGTTACAGTCATGGGAGGTGGAAAGCCAGTAGCCTGAGAAGTGGCTGCGCGCCAGCTTGGTGTGCCAAGTAGGTGCGCCAAGTAGGTGTGCCAGCCTGGTGCTCCAGCTAGATGCGCCACTTCTGTGCTCCTGCTTGGTGAGCTAGCTAGATGCTCTAGATTGGTGCTCTACCCTGGTGCTCTCCCCTGTTTGTATAGATTTCTAATTAGGCCGTGGGCCTGCTATAGGTTTGGGGTTGGTTTGGCTAATGGGATTAGGTTTGCCACATCGAAAGCAACATTTGGAAAGCTTATCCATGAGTCACCTCAAAATCGGGGTGTCTATAGATGCCCCTCCCTGAGTGAGGTCAAGGGACGAAAGGAACCAAGACCGATGCTCAGGGTTGACATGATACCCCCATTTTGAGGTTATATAAGGATGGTGTTTGTTGTAGGCTGTAAGTCACTTACTCGGCGAATGCATCGAAAGTCATGACTTGTTGCCAAATGCAAATGCGAAATGCATGCAACTGCTGATCTAAATGCTAGGAATGCATGATGCTAATTGTAAGATGTAAATGCAAGAGCGGATACTGAAGGCCGATGCTGAAATTAGAAACAAACAATGGATGCTTGCAAGGCGATGCAATATTGATGGTAATGCTGATGTAACAAGGCAAAAGATAAAGTGTTCCTGCATACAAAGGGAACCACTGGCAGGGAAATGATAAGTTGTCGGACTCATCAGCCAGATTATTGAGGTTATCAACCTAAGGAGGTGGGATATAACAAGTCAAACAAGCCTTGTCATCCCGATCGCCTGACAGTATGATGGTTGTCAACCGACTATGTGGGGATACCAGCCCAAGGAAAAGGGGTATGACAAAACATATCATTTGTCAAACAAGAAGGCCTTGTCCACACGGACCAAGGGCAAACAAAGAGATTTCGTGCCCGTGAAAACTCGAAAGAGAAAGGACCTTGACCGCCCGGCTAGAGGGTCAAACAACTGGATTCTGCGCCGACGAAAAGCCAAGAGAGAAAAGATAAGGACCTTGACCGCCCAGTCAAACGGTCAAGCAGCTGGATTTCCTGCCTGGGGAAATCCGAAAGAAGGGCTAGGACCTTGACCATCTAGTCAAAAGGTCAAGCCGCTGGATTTCCTGCCTAGGGAAATCCGAGAGAAGGGCTAGGACCCTGACCATCTAGTCAAAAGGTCAAGCCGTCAGATTTCCTGCCCAAGGAAATCCCATAGAAGGGCTAGGACCCTAACCATCCGGTAAAAAAGGTCAAGCCGTCGGATTTCCTACCCAGGGAAATCCAAGAGAAGGGCTAGGACCTTGACCATCTGGTCAAAACGGTCAAGCCGCCGGATTTCCTGCCTGTGAAAATCCGAGAGAAACCAAACACTTTGACTGCCCGGTCAAAGTCAACAAGCTAGATTTCGTGCCCGCGAAAATCCAAGAAAGCAAATGACATTGACCGCCCGGTCAAAGTCAACAAGCCAGATTTCGCGACCACGAATATCTAAAAGGGCAAATGACATTGACTGCCCAGTCAAAGTCAACAAGCTGGATTTCTCGCTTGCGAAAATCCAAGATGGCAAATGACATTGACCGACTGGTCAAAGTCAACAAGTTGGATTTTGCACCCGCGAAAATCCAAGAGGGCAAATGACATTGACCGCCCAGTCAAAGTCAACAAGCTAGATTTCGCGCCCACGAAAATCCAAGAGGGAAAATGACATTGACCGCCCGGTCAAAGTCAGCAAGTTGGATTTCTCGTTTACTAATATCCAAGATGGCAAATGGCATTGACCGCCCGGTCAAAGTCAACAAGCTGGATTTCGCACCTGCGAAAATCCAAGAGGGCAAATGACATTGACCGCCCAGTCAAAGTCAACAAGCTAGATTTCGCGCCCACGAAAATCCAAGAGGGCAAATGACATTGACCGCCCGGTCAAAGTCAACAAGCTGGATTTCACGCATGCGAAATGACATTGACCGGTAGGTCAAAGTCAACAAGCTGGATTTCGCACCCGCGAAAATCCAAGAGGGCAAATGACATTGACTGCCTGGTCAAAGTCAACAAGCTAGATTCTGCGCCCACGAAAATCCAAGAGGGGCAAAGGACATTGACCGCTAGGTCAAAGTCAACAAGCTAGATTTCGTGCCCGCGAAAATCGAAGGGGGCAAACGACATTGACCGCCTGGTCAAAGTCAACAAGCTGGATTTCACGCCCACGAAAATCCAAGAGGCCAAATGACATTGACCGCCCGGTCAAAGTCAACAAGCTAGATTTCGCGCCTGTGAAAATCCAAGAGAAAGAGGTAGAAGGATCTCGTCTGCTTGGAAGGAGAACTCGAGAAAACAAGACGATGATCCCTGGATTGTCCCCTAAGAAGGAAAATGGCAATGGTGCCCTAAAATGCAGAACTGTAAATGTGTTGCTGATGTTGTGGCAGTATCACTAGTGCATACAGTATCCTCTGAAAGGTACTTGTTGAAGTTCTGATCCAAATTTGTTTTGCGCATTTGCAAACAGTGAGGGCTTATCTATAATTTTCCAAAACTAGAGGGGTCTAACTGCAAATCGCCTAGTATGACAAACTACTAATTGCTGTAGTGCTGCTAGGCGATGGTATTTGATATTCGGCCAAGTTTTGCGAATATCTACTCTTCTTATAATTTTCTGCGTCCTTTTTGGCTTACTTTGCAATTTTGCGGTAAGGTAGGGGGTTATCTATAAATTACCCTCTCTGATGACTTTTCGCAGACCCTGAGCTGGCTTCTTCTTGAAACTTATATTTTGCTCCTGGTGACAAGCTACAGAGTGGCAGGGGTTGGAATGCAATTTTCACTGCTATTTGGCATTATGAACCTCAGCCATTAATTATTTGCAAAAGGGGGCCCACTGAATAACTGTCGTAACTGCCAATAAACATCCTTCATTTCTCCGTGCTTACTGGGATTGCAATTGAGCTTATGCTATTTTGCCTGACTTCATATCTCCAATGTAACACTTACATGCATACATATATTTTGTGATTTTAATTCCTTTTTCTCTCAAAGGGCGCACCTCTTCTTCTTCCTCCTCATTCCTTTACCTCATACGAAAACCCATTCCTCTTTCCCTTCATCTCTTCTCCTCTTCCTTCCAATCTCTCCACCCCCTCATCCTCTTACGGCAGCGGCGCGTAGGTGGTGTGCCGACGGAGTGCTCTCGGCTAGTGCGGGGATCCGACACGTCGGCGAGGTGCATAGAAATGGCTAAAACAAGAAAAGGGTCTTCCCAGATATATCTAGGAAGAATGCCAGAGAAAACTAAAAGCAAATCGAAGCAAGAAATTGTGCTAAAAACCATGTGAAAACCGGTTGTGTGCTACTGAAAATAGGCTGATGCGCTTGTTAGGTGCTCCAGTCTGGTGCACCACCTATATGCTCTTGTGTGGGCCAGAAAGATGTGCCAAGGAAAATATCAGAGAGACATGCAGTGCAATGTCATATAAATGCATTCTAGAAAGTTATGTAATGTAAAGTCCTTGTAAAAATGGGAAATATCCTTTAAAAATGAAAGACATGCAAGTATGAGAAGCTCATGGATCTTGTGCTATGGGGCTAGTAGTCACATCCTATTCATGCTGAATGAAAGCAACAAGGTTCAGCCATGTTACAGGATCATGGGCTGATGCATAGAATCTCCATAGAGGAGCAAAGTGCAATCAACCTACCAGATTTTGAACCATGGACTGAAAATCCAAAGGGTAAAATGACTTAGAAAACAACGTTGTTTGAAGCTGAAACCATGTATGCACCATCATGAAATACCAAGGAATCGCTACTGAAAGAATCAGACTCAAAACTATTTGGGAAAACATGCAGATGGGGATGTAAAATAGGGTGATCTATTCTTTGACCAGTCTGGTGCACCAGAATGGTGCGCCGGAGTGGTGCTCTGATTTGGTGCCCCACTCTGGTGCGCCATATAGGTGCTTTAGAATGGTGCTCCCCAGAAAATCTGCTCCCTAGAAAATCCGAATCAGACTGTAGTTTGATTCAGATCCAGAGATAGGTGATTTCTTTTTTATTAAGCCAGTTATGCAAATGATGGAAACAGAAATATGATGAGATGAAAATGAATAGAAAACCTTTTCCATTTATTTGATTAAAAAGCAAAATAAAACATGAGTCTATGGCAGAAATGCTTATATGAAATCTTGAAGAACATGTGTGAGAAGATAAACTTGACAGCCCATATGCAAGTGATGAATATGTAAAGAACATGTTTATTGCATATCCTAGCATGCATATGCATGGATCATGGATCCTAGTGAGAAGAAAAAAAAAAACTCATAAGAATTACATGATGCAGATTTTTAACATATGTATCCTACATGCAAGACATCTTGTATATGAAATCAACAAAAAATCTCTTATATAAATAGCAAAAATATCAGATTATATGTTATGTTCAAGGCATGCTTTATCTTGGTGCAAGAGCTGAAATTAAAGAAGAAGGGAAAGAGAGAACCTACCTCCCAAGGTGTTCCTTCATGAGATATCAAAGATAATGGGATCCTTGTTGCTTTGGAAGGGCTGGCAATGCTCCAAAATATAAGGGAGTGCTTGAGAGAGAAGAGAGTAGATTGTAGAAAACAGTAAATAGCTCGCACTAGATCATCCTAAGATGACAAGATCAGCTCTTCAAGTCAGATTATCAAAGGGGGCCCCAAATAGTTGCCTATGGATGTCTTTATATAGGAACTTCACAGAGGTAACTCATAGTGAATACAAGCAACCTCGTAAACGAAGAGCCTGGGAAGATTCCAAGGCATATTCATTGATAGAGGTTACAGCCATGGGAGGTGGAAAGGCAGCAGCCAGCAGCCTGAGAAGTGGCTGTGCGCCAGCTTGGTGCGCCAGGTAGGTGCGCCAGGTGCTAGCCTGGTGCTCCAGCTAGATGCGCCACTTTTGTGCTCCTGCTTGGTGAGCTAGCTAGATGCTCTAGATTGGTGCTCTACCTTGGTGCTCTCCCCTGCCTGTCTGGATTTCTAATTAGGCTATGGGCCTGCTATAGATTTGGGGTTAGTTTGGCTAATGGGATTAGCTTTGCCACATCCAAAGCAACATTTGGAAAGCTTATTTATGAGTCACCTCAAAATCGGGGTGTCTATAGTAAGATAGGCTAAAATCGTAGTCCTTCAGATACTCCACCTACCGACACTTTCTTAGGTTGATGTCCTCTGCATGGAGATATACTTTAAGCTCTAATGATCGGTGAAGACCTCAAACATACAGATAGTGTCGCCAAAGCTTGAAAGCGAACACTACGACAACCAACTCTAAATCGTGGGTCGGGTAGTTCTTCTCATGATCCTTCAGTTGGCGCGAAGCATACGCGATGACATTGCCATGCTGCATTAGAACACAGCCCAACCCAACACCACTGGTGTCACTATACATAATGAAGCCACCACTTCCACAAGGTAGAGTCAACACAAGGGCAAAAACTAGAGAAGACTTCAGCTCTTGGAAACTCGCCTCACAATTCTGGTCCCAACAAAATGGAACCCCCTTCTTAGTCAACTCTATCAAAGGCGCAACCATAGAGGATGAATTCCTGATAAACCTCCTATAATAGCCTGCTAGACCCAAGAAATTCCTGATCTCCATTAGTCCTGGGTTGCTCTCAATTGCTCACTGCCTCTACCTTTGCTAGATCCACTCTGATGCCTTCTTCAGAAATCAAATGGCCAAGGAACATAATTTCAGTCAATCAAAACTCACACTTGGAGAATTTGGCATACAGTTGATGATGCCTTAGAGTATCCAAAACCGTCCTCAGGGGCAAGGCATGAATCTCCACATCAAGGGAGTAGACCAGCACGTCATCTACAAAAAGCACAACAAATTGGTCCAGAAAAGGGCTGAAAATCCAATTTATCAGATCCATAAACGCAGTCGGTGCATTGGTCAGGCCGAAAGGCATGATCGTGAACCCATAATGCTCGTACTGCGTCTGCAAAGTAGTCTTCAGAATGTCTGAGCCTTGTTTCCTAAACTGGTGATACCCTGACCGCAAATCAATCTTCGAGAACACAGATGCAAACTACAACTGGTCGAACAAGTCATCAATGTGAGGCAAGGGATACTTGTTCTTCATCGTGATCTGGTTTAGCATCTGATAGTCTATACATAGCCAGAGTGAACCATCCTTCTTACAGATGAACAAGACAAGTGCTCCCCATGGAGACACACTCAGTCTGATAAATCCCTTGTTCAGCAACTCCTGCAACGAAGTCTTGAGCTCGCAATTCCGCTAGCGCTATGCGATAAGGAGGCTTCAACACAGCACCAGAACTAGGGATCAAATCGATCAATAACTCTACTTCCCTGTGAGGTATCATACTGGGCAAATCATCAGAGAAAATGTTGGGATATTCACATACCACAGAGATGTTGTGAACACTCAACTTAGGAGAAATGAAAGTAACTATACTAGCTAGATACCCCACGCAACCCCTAACCTTTTAAGCCTTCATAGCTGAAATGACAAGCTTAGGCTCACCCTGACACCCACCTCGCACAAAGAAAGACCCATCCTCAGGAGACCCAAAATAAACTCTCTTTCAAACAAAATCGATCAAAGCGGACTGCTTCGCCAACCAATCCATGTCGAGTACCACATCGTACTCCTACATGTCCATCATGATCAGGCAGGTGTCGAACTCTCTATCGTTTAGCATCAAGTCAATAAACCACAGAACACTTTGGCCATCCAGCCAACCACAATAAAAGAGTTTGATGGCCAAGCAAAACAATAACACCACATCCATACAATCAGGTAGATGTCCAAGTTACAAAGAATATTACAACAATCACAGAGGGTCACAAAATCAACTTGTCATCCTTACCCTCAACTACATCTCTTAAAGTCCCAACGCTTGGAGCTGCAATGTTAAACACCTGTCCTTTAGTCGGTTGTTGTGGCATGCTTCCAGCCTTCTTAAGTGGTTCCGGACAGGATCTCCGAACATGTCCTGCCTTTCCGTAGTTGTAACGCCCCCAATTCACATAATAATTTAAAAATTTTAAAAAATTTAAATTATAGGACATTAAAAGCTAAACAGAAATATCAACCACTAAGAACCTGTGTGTGGTACAAGACTTCGAACTATGTGCACTACGCTAAAACCCATCTACATGTCTATATCTGCAACCCAAAACCATGAAGAAAACATGAGTGACAAAAGTCACCTAGCACGCACCCCACGACAACAATGGAAAACAAATCTATATTAATTTTTCCTTAAAATCATTTCGCAACTCATTTTCTCTAAAACCACAAAAATTGACCAACTAGGCCCAACAAGCCGAAAATCACAACAAACACAGCCCACACTGGCAAAAACAATGAACAAAGCTCTACCAGCCCAAAACCACAAACAAGGCCCTCAATGCCCAAAACCACACATAGTGAGTCAAGAAGCCCGACACCAGGCAACTAACTTTAGCCACAAGCAGCCACCAAGGTGCACTGCACTGCTACGGTGAAGCAACCCTATGCAGAAACGATCACCGTCTCGTGATTCTCCAATTTGGAGAATCCTCACAATGCGAACCCCTCTATGAAGGTAGTCCTGTCTCTCAAAACGCTACCAGCTACGGGGCACGTGTCCCACCCACACTAACCATACAAGGTATGCCTCCTCACAGTGTCCTCTACATTGTGCTTAGGAGGGAGTGTCATAGCTCTACACTTGACAAAAACCTAGCCTCAGTGCTCACTGCGACAGTAGAAGTATCATACCTCCCCGTCATGCCACAAGAAACCTCAACCCGCAGACTACAACCCTAGCCTCAAGACGACAGTCAAAGAGTCTCATGCCTCCAAGACCCGATGACTCTCAGCCTCAGGTATCTAAGCCCCCGACCTCAACCAGGGAGACGTGCCCGACCACCCAAGAATGTCATCACATTCCTTGGTCTCGATGACACGATCCCACGGTGTCTCAGCTGTCACACAAAAAACCAAGAAAAACAACTTTCCAAAATGAGCAAACACATCTCTTTGAAAATCATTTTCAAATCATTTTATATCCTTGGAAACACATTCAAATCCTCGACAATACAGTACATTAGGTGTCCCACATAACCACTACTGATGGCCCCCGATCCCATCTCAAATGGGCAAAACAAACTAATCCGGAAAACCCACGGAAATCACATTTTGTAAAACAATTAGGTCTCGATTCGGCATACCATACTGGGCTTGATTTACCAAAATCTCCTGGATCAGAAGATCAATTAGGATCAATCAACCGAAATAGGTGCAGGCACCCAAAACGGTAGACCGAAAAGAAGACCGATCGATCGAAAGTTTCAGGTTTGGTAGATCAAATAAATCAGATCGATCGAACTAAGACAAAATGGTCAACACTCATAGCCAAAAACGATAGACCGAAGAGATTCAATAGACCAAAGCTCGACCAAAGGACCTAACATGATAGAAAAATGACATACCAAAATAGTTCAATATGTCGTTTTCTGCAAAATCAGAAAACGGCCCAAGGCACCAAATCTCAAGATCGTCCAAAATGGGACCAAGGGGTGGACCCCCAAAACAAGCACCACAAAATCCAATTAAAACATATATTGTAGACTCTCGAGTCTACTCCAAATCTATACAAACAAAACTAAAATTCATTCATCATGCAAGGAGAAACAAATTCAGAAAGCCATAGAGGTCAAAAACGACCCAAAACCACTTAACGCCATAAATGCCACCATAAATCATCATAAATTCACAATAAATTCTGGGAATGTAAATTTACCTAGGCTTTTTGCATTCCTATCATTTTCTACCATTTTCATGCTTTCTACTACACGAGGTGAGATGCGTACCTAAAAACGGCCTACGACAACCCAACTCGCTCTTCGGCCAACCACCGACCACCATTGGTGACCAACCTGCCTCCCAAATATCCTCAGTTGCTCCATGCACAACAATGAGCCACCTCAAGCCACTGCTGACTCTGGTTCACTCACAGGCACCTTCGATAGAGGAAACAGGGGAGGAGAATGGGTGAGGGAAATAGAGGGAGAGATAAAGACGGGAGAGAAGAGAGTAAGTGGGTAGGGGGAGAGACGAGAGTGGGAAAGGAAGGAGAGAGGTGGAGGAGGTTGCCAAGGTCGTGAGAGAGATGGAGGGAGGGAGGAGGCATGAGGGGGAAGAAGAAGGAGGGAAAGAGTTGCTCATGTACTGGGCGGACGTTGAGCTTATAAAGCCATGCAGCAAGTAGTTGGGCACATGCACACCTACGCATCCTACTAACCAGCCTCCCCGCACAAGCCCACCTGCAAGCACCAAGCACGACCAACAACCAATCCCACCCACTAGCCCACAAAAACAAGCAGGCCCACACACGGGCCTATAAGCACAGTGCCACACGCACATTGCCAACCATGCACAGGAACATACAAACAGAAGCCAACCTACGAGGTCCAAGTCCAAAATCACAAAATCACACAAACTGGCCACAGAACAGTAACACCTGTCCAAGAATAAATTCATTATATTGTAAATAATTACAAAATGAATTTATGAGTGTTACAACTTGTGACCATGCTCACCCGGGGATCCGGCGTGGAGTCGCACTAGAGGGAGGAGGCCACAACCATGCTAGGATGGCGAAGGTGCATGATGGGATAAAAATGAAAAGAAAAGGAGTCGCCACCTAGTCTTTTAAGGAAAAGATGAGGAAAACCACAAACAAAACACAAATGATGAATGCATGGGATGAAAATATGAAGGTCAGATGTCCACTAACTAGAGGATGGGTAAGGATTCCTACGACGCACGAGGAAGGTGTTAGGCACCCCCGTACGCCCGAGAAACTTTGTCTTTCTAGTCTAATTCACTTGCTAAAGGTGGGATGAATGTTATCTAAGCCTAGATTGTGCTCTAAAAATGCCAATACGAATGTTAAATCAAGACTATATAGATGTGCAAGAGGGTATGCAAAAACTGCGAAGAAAACCACATGACATGATGAAATCACAAAATATGACACAACAAAGAAAATCATATGAAATGACGAGGTTTTTGGCGAGAATGGCTCAGACAATCATACAGGCCTCAAGAAAGTCAAAAATGCAACCGACTCAAGTCATTAGAATCACAGAAAACATTGCGGAAATCAAGACGGAAAAATTACGAAGAAGTCAACACAAAACGGGCAAACTTTGACATGTATAGAAATTCACATAAAACGACGACATTTTTTGGAGAGAACGCTCTAGAAAACCATATTGACATCAAGAGCATCAAAAATGCAATAGACCCAAATCATTAGAATCGTAGAAAACATTATAGAAACCCAAACGGAAAAATTGCAAAGAAATCTGTGTAAAATAGGCAAACGATGACATGTGAAGAAAATCACATAAAATGATAGTGCTTTTAGAAAGAAAACTCTGGAAAATCATACTGATATCAGAAGATCAGAAATGGGGCCAACCCAAGTCAGCGAAATCATAGAAAAAAGTCATGAAAATCAAGAAGGAGAAATAATCCGCAAGTGGGCCAATGTGTGCCTTTTGGTCAGTTAGTATATGCCCTTAGGCAAGGAAATCCAAATCAAATAAAAACATCCAAGAATACAGAATAAAAGAGATTAAATCAAATGTTAGACAAAGGATTCTGAAAATTGGATGAGGAAAATCCACGAAAGATGCACATGAGATGCAGGCTTACTTAAAAGGGGTGGACTGATATGCTAATGTGATAAAACTATGCAAAATGCATGAATGTGCTCCTAAGTGTGTAAAATGTGCTGAGGAATGACTTAGGCAAAGGTTATGCTTGACTTAATGCAAGAACTAACATGCATGTGCTTGAATTAGTGGCATAGGGGCAATTTAGTCATTTCAATTGCCAGATGTAATAAATGCATGTATGGGGATGAGGCATCATCTGAGTTATGGCAAAATATATGCAAAATGTCAAGAAAATGTTATTTTCAAGAAAACATGCAAAGGACAAGGTCTTAAAAACAATAAAATATTGTAAACACAATAAGGGATAAGTATAAGGAACAAAACGCAAAATTCATAAAAACGGAAAAAACGTGGTTAAAACGCATTCAGTGACCTCTATCCTAGTGTGTAAATGATGGATGAAATGAAAACGTGGCACTAAGATGTGTGAGAGTTGCACCTTGGTAATTTCCTAAAAACTCAAGGTCTAATGTGCAAAATTCACACATAAGTGCAAATGTGACTGAAATATGAAATTAAAGATAAATTGACAATGCAAACATAATTTTTAAATGAAATCTGTGATTAAGTGCAAAATGTGAGATGCAATAAGTGGAAATTACCAAAAAAATGTGAGAAAACCCAAAATGATGGATTTAAAATTAGTTTAAGGGTCTGGATGCAAATTTCCTGTGCTCAGGGACTACATGCTGTGAATCTAGGGACTTACATGCAAAATTTCAGGGCTTAAGTGTAATAAAAACTAGACTTTTATGATGATCAATGTAATTATGAAGTTTCTTAGGGTCAAGATGCAAATTTTACAAAGAAAAACTCATTTTTAAAAGTTCTCAGGGCTCAGTGCAAAATCTCAAGGCTTAATTGCAAGGAAAACATGACGGTAGGGGTTTAAACGTGAGAGAACACATATTTGTAGGACTAAAATGAAATTAAAATGAATTAGGGTAAAAAATGCAATATTTACAACAAAACTAAACAAATGCAATTTAAATTGAAAGTTTAGGGACTAAAGAGACAAAATCCAGGAACTAATTGTAACATTTAAACAAATTAAAGGACTTTTAAATAAAACTAAAAAAACTAACAGTCACCGCCAGCGATTCGAAGATAGCCGGCGACGATTGCTTGGAAAGCTCATTTGAGCCCTCCTCGCGGCTGATCGGCAATCAGAGGTGTGGAGAAGCTGGATGAGACAAGGGGAGGAGATCCAACGACTCGGATGCTTCATCCATCGGCTGAAACGGCGGGTCGACGTCACCCCAGACTGTTCTTCTCCGACAGCTACGAGCTTCACAAGCGGCGGTCCTTTGGGCATCAAAGCGCGGTGAATGGAGGATCTAGTGAGCTTACAGGAGGCACGAAGGAGCTTTTCAGAGCGTTGGGCACGACCATGGCGACCTGGGGTGCGCCACCCATCTCAGGCTCCAGCGATAGTTACAGACGACGGTAGGGACAACATTGCAGCGGCGAAGGCGTTCGAGTGACGATCGGGGAACGTTTGGTGGACCACAGGGGATCTTGCAGAGGCATCAATCCTGTCGAGGAGCGGTTGGTGTGGTCAGGGGCTCTCGACGGTGGCTAACGGCAGTCGTAGGGCCAGTGGCGAGGGCTCCAACCGTAGGTGGCAAGAGAAGCTCCTTCAGAGCGATGGAGCTCCAGGAAGAGGAGGAGAAAGAGGTAGGAAAGGCCGTAGGGACCTCTTCCCAATGCAGGAGGCTACGGGTCTCGCCGGTGGTGGTGAACCCACCACTGGAGAAGGATGAGAAGGTGTAGGGAAGCCAACTCCGGCAAGCAGCCCTAGGGGTATTCCACGGGGAAAAATAAGCACGATTCAAAACTTAAAGAGATGAGATTACCTAGATATGGCCTGATGTTCCTCCCAGCGAGCAACAGCAGCGCCCTCTAGGTTGATGCTCCGGCGACGGTGGCTGAGGTTCTAGGTTCTGGAAAAAGGCTAGAGGAGGAGGTCTGGACGTGGGGAAAGTGCTAGGCCTCTGGTGGTTATAGTGTGGGGGTATTTCAGGGGCAGAAGCGTGCTTGGAGAGGTACTGGTCTATCGACGGCGGACCCTTTTAAACTCTAGCGAAGCTCTCCCATGCTGTTGATCTTCTCCCGCAAGGGCTAAGCGCTGTTCGATGCTCACGTGAGTTGGAGGAGATTGGCAGGAGATCGCAGGAGGTGGAGGATGTGCTCTAGAGACTGTAGGATGTCGCCGGAGATCTCACTGGAAATATCAGAATCGCTAGAATTATTTTCTGCCGTTAAAAAGTTTGTGATTGATTGGTTAAATGGGGTATTGGGCCTGCGATTGGGCTTGGTAGTGGGCTTTTGTTTTGGTTTTTTTCTGGTTTTTGTTTTTGGGATTTTTTAGGGATTTTAGTGTTTTGATTTTGGGTTTTTATTTGGGTTTTATGGTTTTAATTAAATTCTTGATTTTGTGATTTATGGTTTAATTAATCGATTTTGAATTAAGGCTTTTTTAGGGTTTTAATTACTTTGGAGTTTTTAGGATTTTAATTATTTTAGGGTTTTGGATTTTAATTAGGATTTTTAATTTAATTAAGTTTTTTGGGTTTTAATTAAGGTTTTTAGTTTAATTTGGGTTTTTGTGTTTTAGAGTTATAATTTAGGGGTTTTAGATTTTGATTAGGGTTTTTAGTTTAATTAGGGTTTTTTGGATTTTAATTAGGGTCGTGAACCACTTATTCAGTGGATGCACCGAAAGTCATGACTCATGGCCCATGCATGATGCTGATGCAAAGGATGACCTTGATGTCGGGTGATGCATGTGGGCGATGTTGCTGACGAGTGGGTAGCCCATCAGCTCATGGAGGGGACTGCGAGGGATTTCCCAACTCGTGCCAAGGGATGCCTTGACATGACTGTTGAGCTCGTCGTACAATAGGGGGAAAGTTGGCAAATGATGTATCTTTCGGCTTGGGAGGATGCTGTAGACACCCTGATTTTTAGGCGGCTCATAGGTGAATCGTCCTGAAGATGTTGCTTTAGATACGGCAAGCTTAACCACTTTTGAACCCTATTTGACATTTTAATTATCCAGAGATCCTTGCACAAACCGACCCCAAGCCTATGGTCCAGCAGCTAGGTGGGAGCACCACAATGGAGCACCAAGCTGGCGCACCATTGTGGCGCACCAAGCAGGCGCACCAAGCCGGCGCACCATTGTGGCACCCCAAGCTGGCGCACAGTCACTTTTCAGGGTGCTAGCTATTAGCTTTCCATCTTCTATGCTTGTAACCCTCACTCGCAAATATTCTTCATGAATCTACGCGAGGCTGTTGGCCTTTTGCATCCCAGGAGTTACCCTTTTCTTTTCTCTTTAAAAGGTCCCCCTGAAGGAGCTTTCTAGTCTCTTAGCAAATTCTTGGCTAAGCTACCTACCATCTCTTAGTGAGTCACCCACTCCAGCAACCTACACCTCAATTCCCAGAGCACTTTCTCTCATCCTAGAGCACTCCCAGCTGAATCCAAGGCAACAAGGAGGAGATACCTTGAGCCATCCAAGGAGGTGACACCCTAGACAAGGTAGGGCCCTTTACCTATCTCTACTTAGGTTTTTTCTTGTTTTAGATAATATTCTGAATAAAGCATGAAACCAAATGGATATATGGTTTATATAGCAATGTTCTCTCTAGCCTTTTGTGATATTTTGGATGCTCCATCATATATGTTTATTGGTTGTGTGTCATAATGATCTCTGCACTGTATGGTTCCATTTTAACAATGAATCTTGATCCAATGTAGTCACTAGCTATGAAATGAACTGTAAATCATCCTCTCTACATGTTTATCATTTCTGCATGATCATTAAGCCAAATAAATAACTGTACAACCCATAAAATCCATCTACAGTAGCTACAACCCTTGTAATCCATGAATATGCATAACTTGAGGAGAGAAAGATTAAAGGGTTTAAATGCTTGTTTATTTATCATATTTAAGTTATCTGGCATCTAGATAAATGGTCTGGGTGATTAGTAACCTATCCAGTTGCATGCATTTAGTCCTAACTCTGAGATTAGACTGCAGTCTAAAACAGAGTATTTAGGGCACACCAACCTGGTGCACCAAGCAGACGCACCTCGCAGGCACACCAGGCTGGCGCACCTACCTGGTCGTAGGGCACAGGCAGCCAACTTTGCATTATAATCTGCATGCTATTCCGATTGTCTTGGACTTTGATTTTCATGATGTTTTATCCCTGATATGTCATGTTCTTGTGTGCACGACTTTAGCATGTGATAGTACTGTTTGTTTTAGTTTTGCATCTAGCATAGTCAGCTTGTTACTGGGGTATGGTGAACTGGTTGCCCCATGGACTCCTGTTTGAGGAGCTTTTATGCAACAGTCCATGATCTAGGACCGGGTAGCGTGGCTGGAACCCATTAGCTTTATTCAGAGTAGGGTTGTGTGGTCTTGTGTGAGGCATATAGCCCTTGAACACAAGAACCATATCATGCTTTCTTGGGCTTCCTCTTTCCTTTATGACCTTGTGGAAGAGGGGGAAACTCACTCATATGTGATCGAGAGTTTTAGATATTCATGATACATTTTCAGATGGTTTTATGCATATTTACAAGACATTATAATACTTCACTGACACACATCAGTAGAGCACATAGGTGGTGCCCAGACTGGCGCAGTAGTCTGGCGCACCACACAGGCTCACCTGCCTGTTTTTCACTGCACACAGTGGTTTTTGGCATGGTGTTTAGCATGGTTTCCGATTCGCTTTGCCTTTGGTTTTCTTTGGGTGTCTTCCTAGATATATCAGGATGACTCCATTTTGTTTTCATCCATTTTTGTGCATGGTAGCATAGGTGTTGCATATAGCGAAGCGAGGACGTTAGCCACCCGATATTGTTGGATACATGGTTATATCCATGCAATATCTTTGCATCGGTGTTTGTGATCCACCACTCGGGTGACCTTTCTGAGCATTAAGACACATCCTACAGTCTCTCTACCCATGTTAGCATAAGGCACCACTTGCATGTAGCATTGCATGGCATATCGCCCTTGGGCGTACAGAAACAGGCTGAAAAGCCAACATTTCATATAAGTAAACGAGAAACCCATGAAAGACCGATTTTTCGAGCACACGAGGGTGCCTAATACCGTCTTCGTGCGTAACAGGGATGCTTGCCCATTTTCTGGTTCATGTTGACCTTTTCCATTGGTTTTTATGGCATGGTTTTAAATGTTTTAAAATGATTTTCCTCGTCTCCCGTTTTCAAGTAGACTAGGTGGCGACTCCTGCATTTTTATCATTTATTTTTTTACTGTTTTGCCATGACTTTGCCAATCCTTGCGCATTTGGCCTTCTGCGCCACACCTGAGGCTGTCGCCAACATGCTTACAGGAACTGGCGACTCCACTAGGGATAACCAGATCCCGGCTTTCGTTTTGGGTTTTTCGTTTACTTTGGCTTTTCTATTTTTTTGCTTGTTTCCCATGCTTTGCTTTGGTTGTCTCTTTTTAATAAGCTATGTCTTCCATTCATGCATGCCTTTTGTATGATGGGTGTTTTTTTTTTACACATCTGCCACCACTTTTGCACATAACATGTACATGCTTTTTGTTTGTTAATAGATGGTTGCTTTGCATGTTTTCTTCCCTTCTTGTATATGCCATGTTTAGGATATTAGAGACATGTTTTCTCTCCCTATTTGGTTAATAAAAACATAAAAACCAAAATTAATAAATCGGACACAAACTAGTGACAAATTGCATACTTTCCCCCCTGGTTAAATAAATTTGCAAGTAAAAGATTTAAAGCATATTTTGCATTCATTATGTAGGGCATGCATCTTCTCATCTTTTGAGTCCACCTATATAGTTTGCGATGGACATTTCTCGGTGTCTCATTCTATGGCTTTGGCGTGGGATGAGATATCGGTATGTCCCCCCTTGTCTAGGGTTGTGTCGATGTTAGTAGAGGGTACAACCTACTGCTTTCGCAGAGGACAAGGCCCTGAATGCACCACCCATTTACTGCCTAAGCTTTGGCTAGGATTTAGAACGGGAACCTCTATCTTCTAACCGTGAGTTAGAGACCCATTTACCCCTGTGTAAACCTAGAGTAGATTGCTTGGTAGGACACCCCTAGACTGTGAGAGAGCGCATGCTAGAAGCATTCATGCATTTGCATTCCATACCATCATAAGCACTGTATCTTTTCTAACTTGTTTGTTTATTTTTGTACATAGAGTACTAGTCAATGTGCGAATTCCATAGCTAGAGCTCGAGGTTTTCCTTTCACTGACACCTAGTGTGACACGACTTCTGGCCGCATCTCTTGAGTTATCTGTCACCTTTAACGATAGCTCGTCCTAGGATTCGTCCTATTGTTCCCAGTAGTAGTCCAATCCGTACCCGCTCGCGATCCGCTATGGCGCAACAAACCAACGATCCCCGTTCCTCTGTTGCCCTGGAGGAGGTTCCCGTTTCGGTGTAGCTTTCCTTCATCTCTGTCCTTGTTGTCACTGCTGCCTCCACTTTTGTCTTAGCGTCCGGAGGACCTCCGCCATCCCAGTTTTGTGTCCCTGTGGCTACCCCACCTTTGGGACCTTCAGCTTGGTCTTCTGCTGCTTTTGGGGCCTCAGCAATTGAGTCTCTTCCCATGACCCTTCCCCAGGGTTCTTTTGCTACTCCTCCATAGGGCTATGTGTTTCCCAGCCCCCCTTCGATTGGGGTTGTTTCTGTAGTAGCTTCACCCTAGTTTGGACAACTAGGTTCTCAGCTTCCTGACTCCTCTGTCCCTGTTTTGTCTCCATCCTTTGGAGCCCCTAGTGATGATCCCATAACTGCGCAACTGCAACAAATGTCGGCCCTCACCCAGTAGTTGCAGGGATTGGCACTAATGTTCCATCCCTTTTCAGGTTTTTTCTTCTCAACTCCCAAGTTGCCTCTGCAATCGGCCCTAGGACCATAGATTGCACCCACTACACCACCCCCACAGCCGTCGCCATCCCTCATCTCTCCGACGATAGGGGTGTCGACATTGCCTTTTGCAACACCGCCACAGCACCAACCACAGCATGCATCTCCATTATCTGGTGGCTAGCCTTCTAGGCTGACAGGAGCACAGCCTATCATGAGCGTAGTACCAGGGGCCATTCCGATCCAACAATTCTTGCTCCTGCATTCTGCACCTACCATAGCACCACCCCCTGCCTTATCCTCAACCATATACCAGACACAAGCATCTTCTTTTGTCCCATAGCACACAACACCCATGCACGGGTACACTGGCCATCCTACCATAGCACCAGACGACAGAATGGTGGATCCAGAGGAGCCCTTAGGGGAGACCCATACAGTGTATGCGACACCTGCCACGACTGCATAATCAACTACGGCTTTAGCTCCAAACACTCTCCTTGCGAGGGTGAATGATTTGGAGTGCACACTCCGACAAGTGCAAGGCGGGGAACGTCGCTCCAACAAATTCTGGGACCTCTGTTATTTTCCAGAGGTGACTCTCCCTCCGAACTTTCAAATCCCGGAGTCCGAAACATACAATGGTAGGGCTGCCCGATTTCCCACCTCAAGGCCTATTGTAGAGACCTCACCCAACTCCAAACTGACGAAAGGTTGTTAATCGGCCTGTTCCAGAAAAGTCTTACGGGGCCCACGTTGAAGTTGTTCACTTCCCTCGACATGGCCACCATCAGGACTTGGGGAGACCTTACACAAGCGTTCCTCGAACCGTATTCCTTTAACCTCGACCTAGTCCCAAAGCGGGAGGACTTAGTCGCAATCAAGCAGAGGCCCCAAGAAACGTTCGGGGAGTATGTTGGACGATGGTGGTCCTTAGCTTCGCAGGTCAAAGATAGACCCTCTGATGAGGAGTCTATTGAGATTGTGATCCGAGGAGCACATCCAGGAGTTGGGGCTCTGCTTAGCATACAACCAATCATCACTTTTTCTGCTTTGCTTCGAGCCAGTGCCTGTGTTGAGAGTTCACTACGCGGCGGTAGTTTTCCAGCGCTCTCTGCATTTGCGCAGCAAGCCACTTCCTCACATAGTGGTACCAGTAGCAGCAACAACAACAATAACCATAATGCCAATCCACCCAAGTGGCAAGACACCTCTAGGGATGTAGTCTCTTATATTAGATCCCTTGTTGCATTGTCAAATGTCCATCCGCCCCCTTAGCACCAAGTAGTTTATGCACCCGCACCCACACTTGAAGCACCACACATCACTCCCACTGCCACTCCAGTTTATCCTAACCAACATGTGGGGATGCGCTCGCCATTGGCACATCCGTAGCCAATGCGGCAACGCCATATAGGCACCACTATACCCCTTTAGTGGAGCCCTTTAGCATAGTGTTCCCTAAAGTCGCATCCCTCTTGAGGCTGCCTGAGATTCACCCACCACCAAGTCCACTTCCTACATGGTATAATGTGAGCGCGTTCTGCAATTCCATCTAGTCGCGGGCCACTCGATGGATAATTGTCTTACACTAAGGAATGCAATCCAAGACTTGATTGACTAGAAGGTCATTGTTATTAGCACGCAGGCGGAAAGCCCCGAGCCCACATCAGCAGCCGCACAAGCACCACCAGCACAACCCAACATAGTTAGCCAGCCATTACCCCAACATTCAGCCCCGGGAGTAGCAGACCCCTCGAGAGTCAATTCCATCTTTCTTGTTGATACTATCTGATCTTTTATTCGTCCTACCGTTTTTATGTCAGTTGTATCTATCCTTCCATAGTGATTCTGAGGAGTCAATTAGTTTGATCCGTCCTACCATTGAGGAAGTCTCTGTTGTAGCTTTCAATCCCGTTCGCTTCGAGCCTAAACCTTCTAATGTTTTGTACCGTGTCAACCAGTTTGAGCCAGTCAATTTAATTCCTGCCCTTGAACATTCGTAGTGAGCCCCGTTTGATGGTCGAGAACTTGAGTCACAAGTGGGGATACGAGAAAGGAACCCCTTGGGCAATACGGCCAAGGAATCGCCGAACCGGTTAAGGCGAAAGAACGGAGAGAGCACGAAAGATTGGGACACGAGTATCAATACTAGCAGAAGAGACCCCTGCGCTCCGGTAAGTCCCCAAAGTTGATCATTTCTCATGTTTTGACTAACTTTACCAGTGTAGGCGTCTTGATTCCAAGCCAGAGTTTGTTCACAGCCTCAATGTCACAGTCGCTAGCAGTTTGGATTTATTCAGATGAATTTTTCCATAGAATGATCATTCAAAGTCAAAGCAAACCTGTGAGCAGGTTTAGAGTTGTACAGTGCTGTCAGTGTCAGAACAGTTGGCAGTGCGTCAGGTAGTGGCAATACAAGATCTTGCTCAGAAGGCAGACTTAGAAAGCCTGACAGATGATATAGCTGGAGATCTGGACATTTTATTCCAAGAATAATTGGTGGTGCTCGCGGAGGACTTAGCAGAGCATGACAGAATCAGAAAGGGAAAACAATTGTTTCACCATTGCAGCCTGAATCACTAGGACCAAGCTTCAAGAATTGGAGAAAGTTTTCACTGGACCAATTATCGTCACCCATCAGCGCCCCTAGCTGGAAAAGTAATACCAGTGATCGTCAGCCACTACTGAGCCTTGCAAAACATTCCATTGTGGACCATGCATCTCTATGTTTCTTGCTTTAGAATTCCAGTATTTTAAATTACTGCATCCGAACATCACATAAATCGTGTCATATGCATTGTACTTTCTTTTTGTACTGTAATCGTAATATGAACGATTGGCATTACCATTGCCTGATGAGGAATTTGGAAGGCCAGCCTACTTAGGGAGAGTTTGGTTCTCCTCACGTGTTACTACCTAGGTGACCTAGGGAGTGAGGGAGTAGTTATTTATAGGGAAATGGATGAAATGTACAAATTCCTAAGGGGCCTATACATCTAGAGGGAGAAAAAATGATAGGTCATGAGTGAGGGTGAGCCAATAAAAAAATATATCCGAGAACAAAAGAAATAAGAAGGTAGAAGTTGCAGATAGAAGTCGGCTCCAATGAGAGAGGCATGTAAGACGACTCTATCCCTATCACATGACTTGGAGAGGAGTTAAAGCATACACCTACCAAGCCCATATGTTCGAAGGGACTAGCCACCCCATTTACATCAAAAAGAAAAGAAAGCAGCCATCTGTAGACACCCCGATTTTGAGGTAGCTCATAGATAAACTCTCTGAAGATGTTGCTTTGGATGCGGTAAGCCCAACCACTTTCGAATCCTATTTGACACTTTAACCAGTCAGAGATCAGTGCATAAACCGACCACAAGCCTCTAGCAAGCCCGTGGCCCAATTAGCAATTCAGGCAGCTAGTGGAGAGCACCAATGCGAAGCATTAAATTGGAGCATCTAGCAGGAGCACCACAGTGGCGCACTAAGCTGGAGCACATTTCTGGCGCACCATCTTGGCGCATCAAGCTGGCGCATAGCCACTTTTCAAGGTGCTGGCTGTTGGCTTTCCATCTTCTATGCTTGTAACCCTCGCTTGCGAATATTCCTTGCGAATCTACGCAAGGTTGTTAGTTTTCGAGGCTGTTTGCATCCCATTGGAGTTACCTTGTCGAGATTCTATAAAAAGCCATCCATTAGCAGCCTTTTGTCTCACTTGGCAACTCATCTCTCTTGGCTGAGCTACCTACCCTCTCTTGGTTAAGCCACTCACCTACTCTCAACAACCTACTCTCATTTCCAGAGGATTCTCTTGCATGTGAGAGCATTGCCAGCTGATACAAAGCAACAAGGAAGTATTATCTTGAGCCATCCAAGGAGGAAACATCCTAGGCAAGGTAGGATCTCTACTATCACTTTATATAAACTCTAGATAATAAACTGAATAAAGCCTGCAACTAACTGGATGTATGATCTATTAGTAATCTTGTTTTCGTGTCTTTTATGATAAGTTGGATGCTCCTACATGTGTATCCATAATGCCTTTGAGTCATGGTAATTCCTACAATATGTGGTTTCTGTTTTACATAATGAGTCATGATTCCATGCAAATACTAGCCATGAAATGAACTGTAAACATACTATTTGCATGTTCATCATCTTTACATGTTTGTTAAGTTAATTAAATCATTGCATAATCCTTAGAATCCACCAAGCAGTAATTACAGCACTTTACCCATGAATATGCCTGATTTAAAGAGAAGTTATAAGAGGACTTTTTATGCTTGCTTTTCATCACATTTGAGTTCTCTAGCATCTAAATACTTAATCTGGATAGAGTTAACCATATTCATCTCTTGCATCTGGCCAAAAATTTGAAATCAGACTACAATCTGATTCAGAATTTCTAGGGTGCACCACACTGGAGCACCAAGAGGGCACACCAGGATGGCACACCTAGCCATAGCACCATCCTGGCACACCTTCCTAGCACACCAGCCTGGTCAGAGAGCAAATTACCAACTTTGCATCGTGATCTGCATGTTGTTCTGGATGTTTTGGACTCTAATGTTTTTGGTGTTTATTCTCTGATATGTCATGTCTTTGTATGCATGATTTTTGCCTATGATAGCACTGTTTATATGACTTTTGCATCTTTCATGTTCATCCTGTTGTTGTAATCTGGTGAATTGATTTCCCCACGAACTCCTGTTTGGGAGGTTCTTATGCAATGAAACTCATTGATTTTATTTAGCATAAGGGTGGTGTGGTCTTGTGTGAGGCATATAGCCCTTGAGCACAAGACCCATATTGTGTTTTCATGCTAGGTTTTTGTTAGATACTCATGATGCAATTTATGATGAGTTTGCGAGTTTATAGGATTTTATATTGCATGGCATTAGGCTGGTTTACTGTCTGATCTGTGATTTTCTCTGGCACACATCAGTAGCGCACATAGGTGGCGCACCAGATTGGCGCACCGATCGTGCGCACCACACAGGTGCACATGCTTGTTTTCTGTTACACGCAGTAGCTTTTGGCATGGTGTTGAGCACGTTTCTTGTTTTGATTTGCCTTTTGTTTTCTCTGGGTGTCTTCCTGGATATACCTGGATGACTTCACTCTGTTTTCAATCCTTTTTATGCATAATTGCTCATATTTTGCATATAGTAAAGTGAGGATGAAAGTCACTCGATGTTGTTAGATCATTAATCATATCTGTGCAACATCCTTGCACCGGTGCTTGACTCACTACACGGGTGACCTTTCTGAGCATTAGGACACACCCTACAACCCATGCACCAATGTTTAGCATAGGGAACCACTCATATATAGCATTGCATTGCATATCGCCCTCGGGCGTACAGAAAAGGCTGAAAAGCCGACATTCCTACAAGTAAATGAGAAACCCATTAAAAGAACGATTTTCGGGCGCGCGAGGATGCCTAATACCTTCCTCATGCGTAATAGGGATCCTTGCCCATTTCTGGTTCATGTACACCTTTTCCATTGGTTTTATCGCATGATTTGAGTGTTTTTAAGCGGTTTTCCTCGTCTTCCATTTTAAAATAGACTAGGTGGCGACTCCTGCATTTTTACTATTATTTTTATTATTTTGCTGTGACTTTGCCGACCCTCACACATTTGGCCTTTTGTGCCAAGCACAAGGTTGTCGCCGGCATGGTTACAGGAACTAGCGACTCCGCTGAGGATAACCAGATCCCGTCTTTTGTTTTGGGTTTTTCGTTTTCTTTGGCTTTCCTCCTTGTTTGCTTGTTTCCTATGCATTTCTTTGGTTGCTTCTTTGTAATATTGAGTGGTATCTCCTTTATTTTTTTGTGCATACTGTTTATCTAATGGGTGTTTTTGTTTTACACATTTGCTATGCCACCACTTTCTACACATAATATGCACATGTCTTTTGTATGTTGATTGATGTTTCCTTTGCATGTTTTCTTTCCTTCTTGTATATGTCATGTCTAGGAGATTAGAGACATGTTTTCTCTTCCCCTTGTGGTTAATAAAAGCATAAAAACCAAATCAATAAATACGACACAAACTAGTGACAAATTGCAAACTTTCCGCCATGGTTTAATAAATTTTCAAGTAAAAGACTTAAAGCATACTTTGCATCCATCATATACGGCATGCTTCTTCTCATCTCTTGAGTCCACCTATATAGTTGGCGAAGGACATTTCTCGGTTTTCTCATTCTATGGCTTTGGCGTGGGATGAAATACCAGTATGTCCCTCCTTGTCTGGGGTCGTGTCGGAGTTAGTAGAGGGTACAACCTATTACTTTGGCAGAGGACGAGGCCCCGAGCGCACCACCCGTTCACTGCCTAAGCTTTTGCTGGGATTTAGAATGGGCACCTTCATCTTTCTAACCTTGAGTCGGAGACCCATTTACCCCTGTGTGAACCCGAAGTAGATGGCTTGGTAGGACACCCCCTAGATTGTGAGAGAGCACATGCTAGAAGCATTCATGCATTTGCATCTCATACCACCATAAGCACTGCATCTTTTCTAACTTGTTTGTTTTTGTGCATAGAATACTTGCCAGTGTGCAAGTTCCTTAGCTAGAGCTCGAGGTTTTCCTTTCACTAACACCCAGTGCGACCCGGTTTCAACCACATCTTCCGAGTTATCTATCATTTTTGATGATAGCTCGTCCTAGGATCCGTTCTCTTTTTCCCAGCCGCAGTCCGATCCGTTCTCGCTTGCGATCCGATATGACCCAGCATACCAGCGAGCCCCTTTCCTCTGCTGTTCAGGAGGAGGTCCCCGTTTCGGTGTACTCTTCCTTTGTTTCTGCCCCTATTGTCACTGCTGCCTCCGCTTTTGCCTTAGCATCCAAAGGACCTCCACCACCCCAGTTTCGTGTCCCTATGGCTACCCCGCCTTCAGGGCCACCAGCTTGGTCTTCTGCTGCTTTTGGGGCCTCAGCAGTTGAGTCTGTCCCTGTGACCCTTCCGTAGGGTTCTTTTGCTGTTCCTCCTCAGGGCTATGTGTTTACCAGCCCTCCTCTGACTGCGGCTGTCTCTGTAGTAGCCTCCCCTTAGTTTGGACAACTGGGATCTCAGCTTCCTGATTCTTCTCCTCATTTTGCCTCTGTCCGTTGGAGCCACGACGATGATCCCATTTCTGCACAACTGCAACAAATGTCGGCCCTCGCCCAGTAGTTGCAAGGATTGGCACTAGCACTCCAACCCTTTTCAGGTTTGTCCTTTCCGACTCCTGATTTGCCTTTGCAACCGACTATAGGACCATAGATTGCACCCACTACACCACCCCCAAAGCCGTCGCCATCCCTTGTCTCTCCAGCGATAGGGTTGTCGACATTGCCTTTTGCAACACCGCCACAACACCCACCGGAGCATGCATCTCTATTATTTGGTGGCTAGACTTCTAGGCTAGTGGGAGCACAATCTGCTGTGAGCATTGTACCCGAGGCCATTTCAGTCCAACAACTCTTGCTCTCGCATTGTGCACCTACTGTAGCACCACCTGCTGCCTTATCCTCTCCCATGTATCAGACACAAGCCTCATCCTTTATCCCATAGCACACTGCACCCATGCACAAGTACACTGGCCATCCTGTCGTAGCACCAGACGGCAGAATGGTGGATCCGGAGGAGCCTTTAGGGGCAACCCATACAGTGTATGCGGCACCCTCCTTGCGAGGGTGAATGATTTGGAGCGCACACTTCGACAAGTGCAAGGCGGGGACCGTCGGTCGTACCAATTCCTGGACCTCTATTATTTTCCAAAGGCGACTCTCCCACCGAACTTCCAAATCCTGGAATTCGACAAATACAATGGTAGAGGCTGCCCAATTTCCCATTTTAGAGCCCATTGCGGTGACCTCGCCCAGCTCCATGCTAATGAAAGGTTGTTAATCCGTCTGTTCCAAAAGAGATTTATGGGGCCCGCGTTGAAGTGTTTTACCTCCCTCGACATCGCCACCATTAGGACTTGGGATGACCTTACGCATGCGTTCCTCGAACAATATTCCTTTAACCTCGATCTAGTCCCAAAGCGCGAGGACTTAGTCGCAATCAAGCAGAGGTCCCAAGAAACATTTGGGGAGTATGTTGGATGATGGCAGTCCTTGGCTTTGTAGGTCAAAGATAGGCCCTTCGATGAGGAGTCTATTGAGATCGTGATTCGAGGAGCACAACCAGCAGTTGGGGCTCTACTTAGCATTCAGCCTGTCACCACATTTTCTGCTTTGCTTCAGGCGGGTGCCCGTGTTGAGAGTTCTTTGCGTGGCGGCATTTTTCCTGCACTCTCTACATTTGCCAGGCAAGCCATTTCCTCACATAGTGGTGCCAGCAGTAGCAATAACAACAATAACCATAATGTCAATCCAACTAGGAGGCGGAATCCCTCCAAGGATATAGTTTCTTACATTTGTTCTCCTGCTGCACCGGCGAATGTCCATCCTCCTCCTCAGCACCATGTATTTTATGCACCCACGCCCTCACATGAAGCACCTCATGCACCACACATCACTCCCACTGCCACTCTAGTTTATCCTACCCCACCTGTGGTGATGCGCCCGCCATTGGCACCACTACAGCCGAGGTGGCAACGCCGTGACAGGCGCCATTATACCCCTTTAGTGGAGCCGTTGAGCATGGTGTTCCCTAAAGTCGCATCCCTCTTGAGGCTTCCTGAGATTTGCCCATCACCAAGTCTACTTCCTGCCTGGTATAACACGAATGCGTTCTGCAAATTCCATCGAGTCATAGGTCACTCAACGGATAATTGCCTGACACTAAGGAATGCAATCTAGGACTTGATTGACCAGAAGGTCATTGTGATTAGCACACAGGCGGCAGGCCCCAAGCCTACATCAGCAGCCACACAAGCACCACCAGCACAACCCAACATAGTTAGCCAGCCATTACCTCAGCATTCAGCCCCGGGAGCAGCAGGCCCCTCGGGAGTCAATTCCATTTTTCTTTTTCATTCTATCTGATCTTTTATTCGTCCTACTATTTTTATGCCAGTTGTATCTATTCTTCCATGGTGATTCTGAGGATTCAATTAGTTTGATTTGTCCTACCATTGAGGTAGTCTCTGTTCTAGCTCCAAACCTCGTCTGCTTCGAGCCTAAACCTGTAATGTTTTGTACCGTGTCAACCAGTTTGAGCCGATCAATTCCATTCCTGCCATTTGGCCATTCGTAGTGATCCCATTTGATGGTCGAACTTGTGTCGCAAGTGGGGATACGAGAAAGGAACCCCTTGGGTGATACGACCAAGGAATCGCCGAGCCAATCAAGGCGGAAGAATGGATAGAGCACGAAGGATTGGGATATGAACGTCAGTGTCACAGGAAGAGATCGCTGCGCATTGGTAAGTCCTCCAAGATGATCATTTCCCGTGATTTAACTAACTTCACCAGCGCAGGCGCCTTGAATCCAAGCCAAAGTTTGTTCATAGCCTCAAGCTGTTTAATTTTTCCAGAGAATGGTCATTCATTGTTAGAGCAGACATGTCAGCAGTTTTAGAGTTGTACAGTACTAGCAGACTCAGAATAGTTGGTAGTGCGTCAAGCAGCAGTAGCACAAGACCCTATTTAGAAGGCAAACTCAAGAGCCTAATAGATGACACAGATTCAAATATTTTGCCCTGAGAACAATTGGAGGTGCTCGCGGAGGACTTAGCAGAGCACGACAAAGTCAGAGAAGGGGAAAACATTTGTTTTGCCACTACAGCAAGAATCACTAGGACCAAACCTCAATCATGGTCATTCAATCAGAAAGAGAGTATGCTAATCTCCAGTCAGCTGGGAGCTCGTCAGCGCCTTCTAATTGAGAAGTACTACCAGTGATCGTTGACCACTCCCGAGCCTTGCAAAGCATTTCATTATAGGCCATGCATCGCTATGTTTCATGTTTATTGCATCTGCACATCACCTAAATATACATTGTATTTTCCTTTTGTTTGAATTGTAATCATAATATGAACATTGGCATAATAATTTCCCGATGAGGAAATTCGGGAAGCCAGCCTACTTAGGAAGAGTTTTGATCCTCCTCACGTGTTACTACCTGTGTGACCTAGCGAGTGAGGGAGCTACTATTCGTGGGAAAGTGGACGAAATGTACAAATTCACAAGGGCCCTATACCTCCAGAGGGAGAAAAAAAATGATAGGTCGTGAATGAGTGTGAGCCAAAAAAAAAAAAAAAAAGAGATATCGGAGCACAAAAGAAATAGGAAGATAGAAGTTGCAGATAGAAGTCGGCTCTAATGAGAAAGGCATGCAAGACGACTCTATCCCTATCACATAACTTGGAGAGGAGTTGAAGCATACACCTACCAATCCCATACATTTGCAAAGGGACTTTCCACCCCTTAAGTTAAACTGAAGAAAGCAACCACCCCACAACCTAGGTGTTTATTACCTCCAAGCAGGGATAGGGTTGGTCAACATGCCTTTGAGGGAGTAAAAGAAAATGAATTATCGAGAAAAGTAGGTATAGGGCCCTAGGAGTTTGGCATGGAGCCCATTTTACCCCGAAAGTCCATTGGTTGAGTGAGAGCCACCATAAACCCAGGGATCTAGGTAGCACCAAGTGAGTTGAAGACATTCTAGTTCCTTGTAGTAGGCAATGAAGGCCTCCTTGGTGTTGAGGCCATATCTTCCATAAACCATGCATAAAGCTTACTTCTATCTTATGAGTCTTGCATAAGTTATTTGGCATTCAACATTTCCAATTACAGCACTTTTTGCATTTTGCATTGCTTTGCAAGGCGTTTTCCCACGTTCCAACCAGGTGCATGCTAGTTGCCTTTTGGGTCGGAATATTGGCAAAAAGGGATCTTCAGCCAGGGGTATGTTAACTGCTCTTTGGTTAGGAATAGGCCATTGACTAGGGGCATGCCAGCTGCCTTTTCCAAAGTCAAGAAGATCATGGGGGCAGTACTACTTTTGGAGCATGGAAATGAGGCTTCTCAAGCACTTCTGGATAAGCTTGTCAGTTGACGCAACACAGAACATAGCTGTCACAGCACATGAAACTGGCTGGTGGCATGCATGGCAATAACCTGTTGGTCCGCTGGACTTCTTCCAAGGTGAGAGTAAGCTCTATCTACTTGAGGCGAATTGCATGGAAAGTGGGTTTCCAAAATCTAGCCACCGCACATAACAAGTGCCATTTCACTTCAACCTTGGCAATATTCAACAACGAGGATGATATGCTTCAAACCTGAAGTTGCTCACGATCCTCGGCAGTTAATGCACCAAACCATGTTTGCAGAACATCAGAACAATGCATGGGTGTCACCATGGATGGATATCCAGGTATGGCATATGAGCTGGTAGTTGTGGCAGTTACCCAGTGAGCCCCATCATATACTAGCAATGCAAGCAGTTTCATTCCCAAGGTCAAAAGTACAAAATGGTCACGAAAATTACATTTTGACCCTCCACAACTTGCACTTCAAGAGAAAAATATAAATTTTCAAGAAAAGCCAGCACATGGACTGCGAAAATTCACCAAAGGGGTAATTTGCAGAAAACCCCCTACATTCCTTAAATTTGCAGAATAGTCCACAAATGATGTGGGAAGTTATGAAGGAGGTAGAAGCTTGCAAATATTCAGCAGAATATCAAATCTCATAGCATAGTGGCAGTACAGCACTCAGAAGTTTGTCATATCAGGAAATTTTCAATAAAGCCCTCATGTTTTGGGAAATTGCATGTCGGTCCCTACTCTTTTGCAAAACCTTGCAACAATGCCACCTTAGATCAAGAACTTCAGCAAGGTTCTTTCAGAGGATATTGCACTTGTATCTCAGCAAAAACACCAGCTTTTGTACCACGGCACCAACAGCAAGCACATTTATAGTTCTACCCTCCAAACGCAACTGAGCCAGTTTCCTTCCTAGGAAACAATCCACGGATTATCGCTTTTTGTTTTTTCGGATTCTCCTTCCAAGTGGATGAGATCCTTCTCCCCCTCCTTCTTGAATTTTCGCGGGCATAAGATCCTTTTCCTTGGCTCTTGACCGAGAGGTCAAAGTCGACCTTTTGACCAAGCGGTCAAGGTCCTTCTCCTATTCCTTGGATTTTCACGAGCACGAAATCCAACTACTTGACCTTTTGACAGGGCAGTCAAGGTCGTATCCTTTTCCTTGGCTTCTGACTAGGCGGTCAGAGTCAACCTTTGACCGGGTGGTCTAGGTCATTTCTGTTGTTTTTCCTTGCCTTCTGACCATGCAGTCAGAGTTGACATTTGACCAGGCGGTCAAGGTCATTTCTTTTCTTTTTCCTCACGGGCGCGAGATCCTTTTCTTTGGCTTCTGACCGGGCGGTCGAGTCGACCTTTGACTGGGTGGTCAAGGTCATTTCTTTTCCTTTTTCCTCACAGGCGTGAGATCCTTTTCTTTGGCTTCTGACCGGGCGGTCAGAGTCGACCTTTGACCGGGCGGTCAAGGTCCTTATCCTTTTCCTTGGATTTTCATGGGCACGAAATCCTATTGTTCGACCTTTGATCGGGCGGTCAAGGTCCTTTCTTTAGCTTTCCTTGGGTTTTCACAGGCGCGAAATCCTTTTGTTTGACCTTTCACCGGGCAGTTAAGGTCCCTATCCTTTTTTCCTAGGGTTTTCGCAAGCGCAAAATCCTTTTGCTTGACCTTTGACCGGGCGGTCAAGGTCCTTCTCCATTTCCTTAGATTTTCGCGAGCGCGAAATCCAACTGTTTGACCTTTTGACCGGGCGGTCAAGGTCCTTTTCTATCCTTTTCTATTTCGGGTTTTCACAGGCGCGAAATCCCTTTGCTTGCCCTCAGCCTGTGAAGACAGGGCCTCCTTTCTTGCTTGACAAACAATGCGTTTTGTCATGCCCCTTCTCTTTGTACTGGTATCGCCAACTACTCAGTTGACAACCGTCAAGCTATCTAGCGGCCGGGTTGACAAGACTTGGCTGACTTGTCATATCCCGCCTCCTTAGGTTGATAACCTCGATAATCCCGTTGATGAGTCTGACAACTTATCATTTTCCTGCCAGTGGTTCCATCTGTGTGTGGGATTCCTTTGCTTTTTGCCATATCATTTCAGCATTAGCATCAGCATTGCATCCACTTACAAGCACCCATTTTTATGCTTCTAATGTTGGCATCAGCTTTGCATCGGTTTGTGCATTTGTTTTTTTTTGCATTGCCATTGCATTTCCAGAATTTAGCTCAGCAGTCGCATGCATTTTGCATTAGCATTTGGCAACAAGTCATGACTTTCGGTGCATCCACCGAATATGTGACCTAATGCCTACAACAAACATCACTCCTCTGCAACCTCAAAATGAGGGTATCTTGTCAACCATGAGCATCGGTCTCGGTTCCCTCCATCCCTCGACCTCGCTCAGGGAGGGGCATCTGTAGGCACCCCGATTTTGAGGTGGCTCATAGGTAAACTCTCTGAAGATGTTGCTTTGGATGTGGTAAGCCCAACCACTTTCGAATCCTATTTGACACTTTAACCAGCCAGTGATCAGTGCATAAACTGACCACAAGCCTGTATCAAGCCCATGACCCAATTAGCAATTCAGGCAGCTAGTGGAGAGCACCAATGAGGAGCACTAGATTGGAGCATCCAGTAGGAGCACCACAGTGGCGCACTAAGCTAGAGCACCAAGATGGAGCACCTTTCTGGCGCACCAAGCTAGCACACAACAACTTTTCAGGGTTCTGGCTGTAGGCTTTCCATCATCTATGCTTGTAAACCTCGCCTGCAGATATTCCTTGCGAATCTACGCAAGGCTGTTCATTTTCGAGGCTATTTGCATCCCATTGGAGTTACCTCGTTGAGATTCTATAAAAAGCCATCCAATAGCTACCTTTTGTCTCACTTGGCAACTCATCTCTCTTGGCTGAGCTACCTACCCTCTCTGGGTTAAACCAATCACCTACTCTCAGCAACCTACTCTCGTTTCTAGAGGATTCTCTTGCATCTCAGAGCATTCCCAACTGATCCAAAGCAACAAGGAAGTATTATCTCGAGCCATCCAAAGAGGAAACATCCTAGGCAAGGTAGGATCTCTACTATCACATTATATAAACTCTAGATAATAAACTGAATAAAGCATGCAACTAACTGGATGTACGATCTATTAGTAATCTTTTTTTCATGTCTTTTATGATAAGTTGGATGCTTCTACATGTGTATTCATAATGCTTTTGTGTCATCGTAATTCCTACAATATGTGGTTTCTGTTTTACATAATGAGTCATGATTCCATGCAAATACTAGCCATGAAATGAACTGTAAACATACTCTTTGCATGTTCATCATCTTTACATGTTTGTTAAGTTAATTAAATCATGGCATAATCCTTAGAATCCACCAAGCAGTAATTACAGCCCTTTAACCCATGAATATGCTTGATTTAAAGAGAAGTGATAAGAGGATTTTTTATACTTGCTTTTCATCATATTTGAGTTCTCTAGCATCTAAATACTTAATCTGGATAAAGTTAACCATATTCATCTCTTGCATCTGGCCCAGATTTTGAAATCAGACTACAGTCTGATTCAGAGTTTCTGGGGTGCACCACACTGGAGCACCAAGAGGGTGCACCAAGAAGGCGCACCTAGCCATAGCACCATCCTAGCGCACCTTCCTGGTGCACCAGCCTGGTCAGAGAGCAAATGACCAACTTGGCATCATGATCTGCATGTTGTTCTGGATGTTTTGGACTCTGATGTTTTTGGTGTTTATTCTCTGATATGTCATGTCTTGGTATGCATGATTTCCGCCTATGATAGCACTGTTTATATGACTTTTGCATCTCGCATGTTTAGCCTGTTGTTGTAATCTGGTGAACTGATTGCCCCATGAACTCCTATTTGGGAGATTCTTATGCAACAGTCCATGATCCAGATTTGGATAACATGGCTAAAACTTATTGATTTTATTTAGCATAAGGGTGGTGTGGTCTTGTGTGAGGCATATAGCCCTTGAGCACAAGAACCATATTGTGTTTTCATGCTAGGTTTTTGTTAGATACTCATGATGCATTTTCTGATGAGTTTGCGAGTTTACAGGATTTTATATAGCATGGCATTAGGCTGGTTTAATGTCTGATTTGTGATTTTCTCTGGCACACATTAGTAGCACACATAGGTGGCGCACCAGACTGGTGCACCACTATGGCGCACCACACAAGCGCACATGCATGTTTTCTATTCCACGCAGTAGCTTTTGGCATGGTGTTTAGCACATTTCCTGTTTTGATTTGCATTTTGTTTTCCATGGGTGTCTTCCTGGATATGCTAGGATGACTTCACTCTCTTTTCAATCCTTTTTATGCATAATTGCTCATATTTTGCATACAGTAAAGTGAGGACGAAAGTCACTCGATGTTGTTAGATCTTTGATCATATCTGCAAACACCCCAATTTTTCGATTTTGCAGAATGGAGATGTGGTGGCTGAGCTCGAACCCTGATTGAGGGCCCACAAGGCCCATTTAAGCCCAATTAACTCCTTCAACGCCCATTAAGTCCTAGTTGAGCCCATTAGGGTCCACAAGCCCATTCTACGCCCATTTGACTCTCATTCAACTTGATTGGGCCCATTTGGTCCATTTGGACCCACCTAAGCTCACATAGGCCCATGGAGGCCCAATTAGGCCCATTAGGCCCAAATTGAACATAAAAGGCCATGAAGCCCACAAAGGCCCACAATGGCTCAACTTATATTTCCTCCTATTTGTTTCTCCATGGGTCAAATCTACTTCCATATTCTTTTTCTCCCTTAATCACCAAAGTTTTCCTACATAATTCAAATATTTCGTTATTTCATCATCACACCACATCTCACTGAACCCATCTTCTCCACCTTAATTCCACACGATTTCAGCTCGAACCATTCTTCCTCACTGAACCCACCTCCTTCAGCCCATTTCACCATTGGGTCAGCATTAGCCGGAGCAGCTCAGCCATTGGATCAGCCATCGCCGGAGCTTGGATCGCCGTCCATCTCCTGTTGGCAGCCAAGGGGATAGGAGGAGACAGCGGTTTGGGTTGTTTGTTAGTCTGTTAGTCTAGGTGTCAAGTTGGTTAGAGAGAGAGGAGGTCAGTGGGCCAGGCCGTTACGAGTGGGAGACAGGATTCGGTTGTAGTTGCTGGGTCACCGGCGGCCTATATAAGGAGGCAGAAAAGCCAGAGAGCAAAAGGGACACATTAAGGACACACAATTCAGAGCACGGAGCATACGAGAGAATTCAAAGAGAAACAGAGAGAGAAGAGACACCGAGAGAGAGGCCGTCGTGGAGAGGAGCAGCCACCACTTCCGGAGCTCTGGCGACGATCTCCAGCCAGGTACACGCCTTAACCTCTCTTAATTTGCTGAATTCTAGTCTTCCTGCCGTCCCCTCTCTTCTGGGGCCGTTCCACCGTGCCCCGTCATCGCCAAATTCTGGTGACAGAGGTGGGGGGCAATCCAGGAAGTCTCCTGGACCCCCGAGCTCTCTCTCCTCCTCCTCTAGTCTTCTCAGAGCTCACCGTGCCCTGCCGTAGCCGCTACGACGCCTCCAGAAAGCCACGCCAGGATTGCCGAAAAACGCCTCCCGTAGCCGTCGTCGTCAGAGAAGAAGGCTCTGCTCGAGCCTACTCGCCGCTCTGAGCCACGCCGTGGTGAACCAGCCCCGTGGCGACCTTTCTCAGCCTCCCGCAAGTGCACCCGAGCCTCTAGATCCACGCCGCGAGCCCCTGATCGTCCCAGCCACGGCGCTCGCCGGAGGAAGTCGCGGCGGCGATGCTCAGCCACCACCTTGCTCCACCAACCTTCGAGCCGCTCCGAAATACCCCCCCAACTCATCCTCAACCCTCCAGAGGCCCCAGATCGCAGCGTCGCCACCTTGAGCGCCACCAGCAGTCGCGGTTATGTCGCTGGAGCACCTCGAGGTGGATAGACAATCCAACGGTGGGAACGGGCCTCCCACCTACCTCGTCGAGGTAGGTGGGAGGCCCGTTCCCACTGCTGGATTGTCTATCCACTCTGTTGGATGTCTTCCTCTCCTCTCCTTCTTGCCTCTCGTGAAGTCTGATCTAAGATCGAAACATGGGAAGGCCTTATTTGCCCTCCTCCGATGGTCGTCAGTGGCGAGCTCCGTTGCCGACGACCGTCGTTCCTTTTTTTCTTTTTAAAAACATTTAAATCTTTTATTTTAAATAAAATCTGGAGTTTATGTTTTTATTGCAAATAGGTCCTTCTGGAATTACTTTCTGGTCCTTTTATTACATACAGGTCCTCCACTCATTTTTCTAAAATGTTTCGAATAAAGTTTTAACTGAAAATATTACATTTCATACCCTGAACATTTAAAGTAATGTTTTTTGAGTTTACGACTTTAATAAATGCCCCCTAGAGTCTTTGAAACATATTTTATCTTAGATATTTTGCCAAAAGGACCTTGCACTTTCTTAAAAACTTCCTGCAAGTTCATATTTTCTTTGAAAATTGCATAAAAGACCCTAAACTTTCTCAAAATGTTTCTGACAGTTCATTTTTACAGTAACAATTGCATAAAAGCCCTTTCGTATTTCAAAAACTCTCTGTTGTTTTGTTGGTTAACTTGCATTTTAGCCCTCATACTTCTCTGAAACTTTTCAAGAAGCATGTTTTCATTGGAAAATTGCATTTAGGCCCTTGTGTTTTACAGGAAACTTCCATAAGGCTTATTTTGCTGTGAAAATTGCATAAAACTCCCTGACTTTGTTTTTATACATTTCAGAAGCTTGTTTTCATTGTTCAATTGCACTTTTACCCCTGTTTTCTTCAGACTGATTCCTGAATGCTTTGGTTGCTGGGTATTTTGCAATTTAGCCCCTATGCTTTATTGTAAATACTCTAATTTGCTGTTTTCAAGGGTAGAATGACTGTTTTGCCTCCGAATCATTTCTGAGCATTTTATTGCATTTTTACCCTGATTTTATGCTGAATTGATGTGCATGCATGCATTAGTGGGTAAATTGCATTTTAGCCCCTAGAGAACTTCAATTTGCACCAGAGAACACATTTGACCCCAGATTTCTTCATACATGCATGGAATGTATTTTCTTATGTATTTTCGCTGATTTGGGCTTCTGAGTGTCAGTTTTCCCTTGGATTTGGGCATTTGGCACAAAACCCCCTGCATTCTTTAGATTTGCACCCACACTTGCATTTAGCATACTTTTCACATCTTTTTGTACGGTTTTTCCCGTCTTTTCTTCCTTGCTTGGTGCACGCTTTCTAGCTATGTTCTAAGCTTAGTTGTTTCCTCGTTTTCTGGGTTTTCCTTGGTTTTCCGCAGTTTTCACTTGTTTTGGTTTTCCATTGCCTAAGGGCGTACAGTAAAAGGCTTACAAAGTCGACATGGTCCCGACACAAGGATTATTTTTCCCTTTTTGATTTTCTCGGATTTATCCCAATTTCTACTGTTTTACGAGACACTTTCCGAGAATTTCACGATTTTCATGATTTTCCTCTTCGCCGAAGGGCGTACAGTAAAGCGGCATTAGCAATACCTACATTTCACCCTCGGATTAACTTTTTCCTTTGATTTCACTTCTCCTTGATTTGGCATGTTTTTAGTCATCTTCATGCATGAGCATATAGAATAAGCAAGCACGCATTCAGCAGACCATAGATAGTAGGAAACCTAGAAAGACCGAGTTTTCTCGGGCGTATGGGGATGCCTAACCCCTTCCCCATGCGTAACCATAATCCTTACCCTTTCTCTGGCCCGCATTCATCTTGCATTATCCATTAGGCACGGATCACCCATGCATCTTTGCATCTTGTTTGCTTTCCGCCTTTTTTTGTGTTTTCTTGGTTTTCCTCGTATTTCCATTAAAAGACTAGGTGACGACTCCTTTCCTTATCCTTTTGTTTTCCCTTTGGTGTTTCTGAGTCTTGTCTTTTCCTTCGGATTCACCATTTTCGCCGTGACTGTATCAGACCTCCCCGTGTGTTTCCGCACACCAGAGTAGGTTTGGTGAACCACACCTAGGGGTTCCACCAACATGGTCACAGGAACTGGCGACTCCACTGGGGACAACCATATTCTAGCTTTCGCTCTGGTTTCCCTACGTGTCTTTGGTTTGTTTGCTTTATGCTGGCTTGCTTGATGTTTGCTTGTACATATTTGACTGCACATGCCTTTTTTGCCTTCTTTACACAATTGCTATGCGACTGCACATGCACATGCTTTGATTCATGCTTTGTTTGTCGATACTTGCGTTTTATTCACCTACTTGAGCACTACACAAGCACATGCCATGTTTACGCCTTTGCTTGACTTTTTTGGATGCAAATTGTGTGTTTTTCCCCCTTTCTTC
>JAMKQA010007257.1:0-21126 GCA_024699735.1 Posidonia australis | reverse complement strand
AAACTATATGCAATTTGATAAAAAAGGGACTGATTAAATCGACACTCAAGGCTTATTATGGGTCTGTGTGGGCCCCATAGGTCTGAATGAACTTGATTAAATCGACACTCAACACTCATCAATAATCTTGAAAGTCTAAGTAAAGTCTATACATGTATAATTCCAAAATTCAACTTTAATAGGAGTCAAACTTGAGAGTTGAGACCCCAAGGCTCGAAGGTCCCCAAGTTACTTATTACAGGAATGATGATACAAGCTTGAGTTTGTGGCAATTATATGCTTGGAGCACGAATTCCTTACTTAGTATAGTAGTAGTTATAGAAGTTGTGATAAATGAGTCTCTACTTATCGCCTGTCTTGAATTTATTTTCTTTTAATGGGAGAGCATGATTGAACACTAATGAGTCTCTACTGGTTTAAAGGAAATTTAAAGAAGTCTCATTTCTTAAAATTGTGATTGGTGTAGAAGTGCCAACAAGTCAGATATGGGCCAGGTAAGGCCTATTCCATTACACTTGCTCGAGATTGAGCAATTCTCAAAGTTGGATACCCATCATGGATCAGGTTGGATCTATTCTTTTAACCCTTACTAATTGGTTCGTGTGTGCAGGTGTCAAGCTATCTATAGATTGGATGTGGGATCAGCCAAAGGCTATTTTGTCAGCCTTACTAATCAATTGTTTTAACGGGTAATGAAAGTGGCTAATTACCCACCTAGAAATGAACTCTACCCATCGGCTGGACAACGGGTAGCTAACAAAATTCAAACATAATTTGGATAACAATAATTAATTTCATCAAATATTCTAGCTAGTGTGATTGGCAAAAAAATTCCATTTGTAGTTAGTATTGGCAACTTTAGACCACTTATTTGTAAATGGTAAGAATAGATCATTTTAGCTTTTCTATTTAGGTCTGGTAATAGATTAGGTCTAGACCTATGAAGTTAAGGTCCGAGTTAAGAAAATGAGACCCATAGACATAGATCCTATAGACCAACTTGTTTACCAAGTAGGATTTAGGTCTAAAAATACCTAAACCCATGAACTCAGTGTATATTATAAGTTAAAAACTCTAAGGCCTAACCAAGTAACCCTGTGTTGTATTTCCCATTTCCACTTTCCCACAAGCTACAACCGCCTCCTCTGAAAGTTCAAAACCCTACAACAGCCACCTCCTCCCCTCTCCAACTTCCTTCTCTTCTCCTTTCCATCCTCCTCCTCTTCGCACAATCGAACACCACCTTTTCCCCTCTATAGTCATCATGTCCTCCTCTTTACCACCACATTCTCTTCTCCATTGCCCCTTCCACCTTCTCTTCGCCATTGTCCCCCCTCCACCTCACCATAGTCATCGTCGACTGTCACCTCCTTCTCTTCGCTGCTGTCGTGTCCACCTCTCTAGTGTTGTTGCCAGCTCCTCCCCCCTCCACTTCTCTACCGTCGTCGTCAACCGTCACCTCCTCTCTGCTGCTGCCATGTCCTCCTCTCGACAGTCGCCGCCACCTCCTCCTCCCCCTTCCACTGTCGTTGTCGGTCGTCACCTCTTCTTCTCTGTTGCTAGCACGTCCTCTTCTCCACTACTACCGCCACTTCTACCTCCCCCTTCCACCACTCCATTATCATCGTCAACTATCACCTCCTCTTTTGCTGTCACCATGTCCTCCTCTCCACTGTCACTACCTCCTTTTTGTCGTCATCTCTATAAAATCGTCTATTATGTTATCAGTTGAACCGAGATCATATTGATTTTTCCTTCGAACAGTCATTTGAATTGGAATCTTGCTCGTTATTCATCGAATGTCATTTGAATTAGGATATTGCTCATTTTTGGTTGAGTTTTTGTTTACACTGGAATCTTGCTCATTTAAATGTCATTTTTGTTTATGAAATGTAAATTTTTCATTGAATATCATTTGAACAAGGATCTTGGCATCTTACCTATTTTTGTTAGGCTTTTTGTTTGCACTGGTATCTTGTTCATTTGAATGTCATTTTTATTTATGAAATATTGAAATGTTTATTTTCATTGAATTCAGTAAAGTTTTTGTTTACACTGTTAAATTGAATTTTAACAACATTTTTTGTTTATGAAAGGTGAATTTTTCATTGAATTCAAATATTTAATAAAGTACTTATTTGCATTGCTCAATTGAAATAAAAATAAGTTGGACTTATAAAAGCTGAGACCCAAACTTAGATCCATTATCTTTATGAGTCTGGGTCTGGATCTTAATTTTAGATTATGAGTCTAAACTCAAATCCGTAAAAATAAGTGAGATTGATTCTGAATATAGGTAAATCCAACCAAGACCCAACTCGTTGTCAGGCCTATTTCCATTCCTATTTTATCTTTGCCCCCACCAAACCCACATACGAAAATACCCAACGCATATCTACCTTTCCTTTCTATCCTTATTCTCCCCATTCCTTCACTTCTCCATCTAAATCCAAAATAGCACATCCACTATAGCCCACTAGTCAACCAGCACAATTTGCCAAACAAAAAAGGTGTCGACGCCAACAATCTTCATTGCACTACCACCCCACAATCCTAGTTGGTGTAGAAATCACTTCATTATTGATCACTTGTCTTTTTTTCCCTTGTTTTGTGTATTTTGTTGAGTTTATTGGTATAATATCATGTTTCATATAATGATCTTGGTGTATACTAGTTTTCTTCTGTAAGACATGATTCTTAAACTAACATGTTTCAATATAAAATAAGATATGATTCTCTTTTGTAAGGCATGATTACATTTTAATGTATAATACTTTTCGTTTGTGTGACCTTATTCATAGACTGGGTGACAAGATTCATTATAAAATGAAACATGATTATATTTTTATTGTATATTATCTCTTTAATGATACGTGATTATGAGACATAATTCACATACTAAAAGACATGACTCAGTATATAATGTAACATGGTATTACTTAATAGCCAAAAGACAAATTATCTCTTGTAATGTGAAATGGTATATTATCTCTTTCAATGTAACATGATTCGTGTAGTTGGTGACATGATTCCACCTTAACCGTTGGGGTGGTGCAGTGGAGGTAGTGTTGAGGAGAGTCAGGGAGATGTATTGGATGTGCTATCGGTCACCATTACAATGATGTTGGTTGGTGTGTAGAGGTAGTGCCAATGAGAGTCGGGATGATGTACTTAACGTATTGTCAATCACAATTACCAGTGTGTTGGTTGGTGTGTTGTAGTGATGGAACCTTAGGATTTATGGAGGAAAATGAGAGAAAGGAAAGGAAAAATATAGCATGTCAGGGGATATGGGGTTTGATGGGGGTAGGGTAAAATAAGAATAGAAAAGTTAAAATATACTATCCTTTAAACTTATAATTACCATAAATATTAATAATGTAGTAAACATAATAAACATTCCAAAACAAAGTCATTGAATATACTCACCATATAATAAGGAGATGTGGGACCTACAATATCATTTTTTTTGTTCAAATGATATCATTCAAAGGTTGAGATGAAATGTGTAGGATTTGATGTTGCTTTCTATACAAACATTTTCCTTTCTAAAAATTAAAACTTTATTTTTTTAGTAACGTTAACAAATTTCCTTAGATGATATTTACAAAACTCGTATTAGGCATAATACACCTCCTTTTTTGTAATTTCCTTTTATATTCCAAATATTAAACTATATCACATCTTAATCCTCATAATATTTTGCAATATAATTTAATTTCCTAATTTTGGAGCTAGGTTTACCACAGAATAATGCATGCTACTTCAAAAAAACTCAAATTGTAATGAAAATTTAATTACATTTGTTTTATAATATAATAATGTAATCTATATGGATATAATTTCTAAAGAAATTAAAAATAAAAAAATGAGGTCTATACAATCATGTTGGCTATATATGCATATAAAGTCATATTTGACTCTAAATAAAACTTGTATCAAAATAATGACTATTAACACCATTAATTTTTTAATTTTTTTCATTTCATCATAAAATTAATATTAAAACATGTATACTTAATCATAAAAGTATAGATGCAATAATACTAACTGAGTTATCAAATAAGTCAAAAGTAAGATCCAATCTAACTATTCATCTTTCCCTAAACTCTAAACTCTAGATTCTAGTTAAGCAACAATGTAACAACACACATTCCTATGAAACCTCTTAACATTTATTTGTATCTTCTAATCCTTTGGATGGAAATGTTTTGTTTGCAAGTGGAACCTTTCTCTTAAGTGGATCGGGGATAAATAATAATAATTAAAGTTTCATCTACTATTAAGTCATTGATGTCAATGCCCATCTCATTCACTAATAATGTCTTGTTTCCCCCACATACGCTCATGTCTCCTACACCATTCAATAAGTCAAGCACACTAATGACACGAAAAGGATATAAGACAGTCATGGTGGTAGAATACGAATTTTGGAATACTAGTCTTCATTAAAAGAATCTAGCATAAATGCTTAGTTCAAACGAAAAGATTACTCGTATGTTTCGACACGAAAAATAAAAGTCAAACCTATTTAGGCATCACATAAAAGACTCTTTCGTACCAATTTATATCTTACTTGCGTAACATATTCACTACTTAAATCATTAAGTTGGAGGGAATTTGTTAGAATAAATCAGAACATTTGAATCATTTGACAATGAATTTGTTAATGACTCTATACTCTATGAATCTTCAAAGGTATGACTCGTACCTTAAAGGCAAGGCATGTCTATTTTTGTTTGAATTTGTTTCTTTTGTTGAAGTTTGTTGTTGCTCAAGGACATTTAGGGTTTATTTGTTTGCGGATTATTGATAATGAATTATTTGAAAAATGAAGACTTGACCAAAAAAAATGTCTGTTTAATAGAAAGAGGAAAAAGATACAAAAGCTCACAAGACACGGTTTTTTTGATATGAGTTCATTAACACAAAAAGACTAATAATCCACTCTGATTGCCAAATGGACCCTTATTGTGGATCGTTGGCCATTAAACATCCAAATTTGTAATTGTAATGTCAAATTCTTTGAATTATTGTTATTTTTTTAATATCGTAGAAACTCTTTCCACTAACAAAAAACTTAAATACAACCATGTGGTAGTAGAAGGATAACACGTAAAGTGATATAACAAAATTCATGTGGTATGCCACTAGAGTAAATAAGAAACAAACAACTCGATTCTAGGACTCAAAGGATTTTAAGCCTTATTTCCCATTCTCAACCACCAAATCATGTCTTGTTGGCAAATAATTATTGTTTTCCTTGTTGGACAAAGTGCTAATTGCAAGTTCGACCAATGTTGTGTAGAATTATGTTATAAACTAATGCATAGGCTTTGAACACAATGATGTCCACTTCCATAGATATTTTATTGAATAACTAGACTCTCGTTTTCTATTATGGAATTCCAAAAGTTTTAACATAGTCCTTATCATAAATGTGGAATTTTAAGTTGGGAGTTTCTTGGAACTTAACAAACCACTTGTAAAACATCTCACCTTGTTATTTGTCATGATCGTATTCAATGGTACTCTAGATATTGTGTTCTAAACAGTAAATAGTTTGTTGTTGATCATGTTTTTTTATTTAAGAAGAACATTCAATAATATTTTTCTCCAAATATTTGATTTTTGCCCTGTCTAAGAACATTTGCATTGATAATTTCCCACAACTACCTTAGTTTCTTCCTTTCTTTGTTTAAATGAGATTTTTTAACAACTAACCTCGTACTAATTTCTATATCTTTTTGTTTAAGTATTTTTTAAATATAGGAGGCATGTTTCTTCTTAATAATGGCATTTAATATTATCTACTATTTAACACAAGATATTCAGGTTCATACTTTCCCTCCTCCATGTATACACAATCTTACACCAAATGATACACCAAGAAAGAAGTGTGCAAGGTTGGTGAGACCAACAATACCATTTTGCTTCAAATGGTAACATTTAAAGATTGAGATAACACGTGTAGGATTTGATGTTACTGTGTATAAAAATATTTTTCCTTCCCAAAAATTAAAATTTTGTTTACTTGGTAACTTTGACAAGTTTCCTTAGATAATATTTACTAAATTCATATTAGGCATAATATACCTCCTTTTTTGTAATTTTCTTTTATATTTCAAATATTAAACTATATCACATCTTAATCCACTTAATATTCTACGATATAATTTAATTTCACAATTTTGGTGCTAGGTTTACCATTGAATAATACATGCAACTTCAAAAAAACTCAAATTGTAATGAAAATTTAATTGCATTTGCTTTATCATATAATAATGTAATCTATATGGATACAATATATAAAGAAATTAAAAATAAAAAATTAAGGTGTATATAGTCAAGTTGGCTTTGTATGCATATAAAGTCAAATTTGTCTCTACATAAACTTGTATCAAAATAAAATTTATTAACACTATTAATTTCTGAATTTTTTTCATTTCATCATAAAATAAATATTAAAACATGTATAATTTGTCGTAAAACTATCAAAGCCATAATGGTAACTGAATTATTGAATAAGTCATAAACAAGATCCAATCTAACCATTCATATTTCCCTAAACTCTAAAATCCAGACTTTAGTTAAGCAATAAGGCAACAACACACATTCATGTGAAATCTCTTAACATTTATTCGTATCTTCTAATTCTTTGGATGAAAATATTTTGTCGCATGTGAAACCTTTTTCTTCATTAGGTTAGGGGTAAATTCATCTACTGTTATGTCGTTGATGTCAATGTCAATCTTAGTCGCTGATAATTACATCTTTTTTCCTAATTATGCTCATGTCCCCTCAGTCCTATAACATTTTGTACAGATAACTTGTAAGTCTCACCACATATTAATTGTCTGTTTGTTCCTCACATATTTTGGGCATCTTATGTTTTAAATTGAGAAAACGCAAGGTCATAAAAGTTTTTGAATTATTTTAATACTTGTGAATGCATGCAAATTTCTTCTTTAATAAAAAGCATATGTTTTGCTCTGCAAAAAAAAAAAAACATATGTTTTAATAATGGCATCTATACTTTACCTATTACTATTAATTCTAAATAAAAATAATAATATTACTATTAATTCTTTAATGGCATCTGTTTATTGGCAACCTTTGAATCTTTCAGTCCTTTTCAATTAGTGTTGGTGCATTTCAGATGCCAGGTGTACCTTAGGATAAACATGGATGTGATTCATCTTGTGTGCATGCATGTATGGATTGCAAAACCTACTTTTGTCTATAGTTACGATCTTCATAGGGATAATTATCGTTTACATGCTATTGCATTAGCAGCGTAAGATCATTTGATGTCATGTGTGTGAAGTCAGTTCATCTATGATTACAATAATCTCCGTGTGAGTGCTACCATTACCTTATTCCAAGCTTGTCTTACTCTCACTAGGATGATACTTTTTTCTTTCTTTTGCCCTCAAAGTGCAATGAATTTCTTTAGGAGAAAGTGAGGATTAAAAAAATCTTGTCCCCGTGAGTGGCAAGATCCATTATTCTAACCATTCATTGCTTAAATCATTAAGTTAGAGGAAATTTGTTAAAACAAATCAGATAAATCATAAAACTATAGAAACGATAATAGTAACTAAATTATCGGATAAATCCTAAACAAGATCTAATCTAACAATTCATCTTTTTCTAAACTCTACGACCCAAACTCTAATTATGTAATAAGACAAAACAACACACATTCATGTGAAACCTCTTAACATTCATTTGTATCTTCTAATCCTTTAGATGGAAATATTTTGTCCGCATGTGGAACCTTTTTCTCCATTGGATCGAAGGTAAATTCATCTACTGTTACGTCGTTGATGTTAATATCAATCTTAGTCATTGATAATGTCGTCTATTTTCTCCATTTATGCTCTTGTCCCCTACACCATTATGCTTAGATAACTTCCAAGTCTCACCACATATTAATTGTCCACTTGTTTCTCACATATTTGTATCTTATGCTTTGAATTAAGAAAACTCAAGTTCATAAAATTTTTTGAATTATTTCTATAATTGTGAATGCATTCAAATTTCTTCTTTAATAAAAAGCATATTTTCTAATAATGACATCTGTATTTTACCTATTACTATTAATTCTAAATAAAGATGATAATTTGTACGTAGTGGAAAAAATAATATAAGTGGTAGACATACATTGCACAAGTGTTGATCGTCTATTAGAGGTTTTCCAATTTCTTGTGAGATCGTAAGCATTAATTAATTCTATATAAGACCGTCTTCTTCGTGTAAGTAGATAATCCATAATTGAAGTTTCAAATTTAGACATTCTTTTCACTATTTGAGATCATGCGTAGGACTATTTGGATATCATAGAAACATTTCTCCCAACAAAGCTTACATGCATGCGGTGGTAGAGGATAAAACCGAAAGTTTTATAACAGAACTCATATAATGTACCAATAGAGTAAATAAGAAACAAACGGCTTCATATTGGATCTACTGTTAAAATAGATCAGAACGTTTGGAAGATCAAAACAATGTATTTATCTACTGTTCTGTGACTGTATTCCATGGATCTTCAAAGGCCAAGGCACGCATGTCAAACACAAGGCATGTCTCTTTGTTTTTCAATGTTGTTTCTTCTACTGAAGTCTTTTGCTGCCTCAAGACATTTAAATGTTGGTAAGATATGCTAGACTGTAGGTGTAAATTCTTCGAAACAACATGGAAACTCTTCCCTCGCCAAAGTTTACAACAAAGTGGTGACAAAAGGATAAAATCTTATAATAATGTACCAAAGTTAATATAATTTATCACTAGACAAATAAGAGACAAAAGACTTGACTCTGATATTCAAATGGTTCTAAGCATTGTCTCACACTCTCAACCACTAAATCATATCTTTGCATGGTTCTAGTAATTATTTTTCTTATCATACACAGTGATAGTTGGATGGTCGACGAATGACGTGTGAAATTATTGTATGAATTGATACACAGACATTAGATGTCGTTAGAGATGGAATTCGGACGGATCGGGCCGACTCGGTCCATGAATCTAGTAGCCCGTCCAGACTTGGACCGGACCGGGTCGGCCCAAAGGTTGGTCCAAGTCAAGTTGGGCTAGACCTGTTAAAACAAACTATGGGCCCGACACGACCCATGACCCGCATGTGGACCGAGTCGGGCTGGGTTTACGGGCAAACAGTATGCAGAGTAGGTTGCATGATTAAACAGCTAGATTTTGGCCAGTCATCACTCTATAACAAATAAGAAATTAAACAAAATAAAGCTTGGCATTCTATCAGGCGTACTTTTACAGGAGGAAATTGGAGCTTGACCACCGTGACGCCCCATACGGCCACCCAATGGTCTAGTACTCCGGTTGGTTGGTGATCACCAGCCTGGTCCGGTCCATCTCAGCTGTCCATGGCCAGCACAAGATGCCAAAAGGACTGCGAGCAAAGCCAGCGAGCTCCGACGAGCCCTGGTCAGCCGTAAACATCCCTCCAAGTCACCAGCACACGTGTGTCAATGGACCAAGGTGTCCTCCAATCACCGCCAATCAGGCCGCCGGTGACGACCACCTCGATGGACACGGCCGTTCGATGAGGCAAAAGGGGGTGTGAAGCATTGGGAAAGACAGAGAAAGAAAAAAACAGAAAACGAGGAAAGGGGAAGAGGACCATACCATTTTTTGGCCGCTTGCCGTCGTCTTGCGCCGCCGCCGTACACGATCCTCAAAACGCAGACCTCACTGCCCTCTTCCGCGCTCGCGCTTCGTCAACCTCCCCTGCAACCTTCACCAGCCAGATTCCACCACTGCGAGCCTCCGTCAAGCTCAGTCGACGCCCAGAAGTGGAGGGGATTTGCAGTTGTTCGAGTGAGAAGAGAAATGGGTACACGAAGGAGGAACAACGTAGAGTTTGATTTCATTTCAATTGAAATCAAAAAAACTGTAGTCAGGCCCTCATTGTTTCATGAAACGAGCTGGGTCCATTTTTTTTTTTTGAAATTACTGTGCATGGGCCGGCACGGCCCAGGAGTTTTCGTGGGTCTAAATAGGCCTACTATGTGGACCTTGGTGGGCCTGTCCGTTAGGTCCGACACGACCCACAGCCCACGACAGGCCTGATCCAGTCCGACGCACGTAGTTTTTTCTCAAGTCAGTGTTGGACCGAATTCAGGTTGGACCGATCCGATCCGATTTTCATGTCTAGATGCTGTGACGTCCACTTGAATACATATTTCCATGAAAGATAACTAGGCTCTTGCATTTTATCATGGGTTCCGAAAATTAGAACATAGCCCGTATCAGGCATGTGGGATTTTATGTTGAGAGTTTTTCAAACTTTAACTTAATTTCCGCCAATAAATCACTTGTGAAACATCCTTATCATTCTTTCGTATGACAAATCAAACCACCAATGCCTTACACCATTGCTGTGATGCAGGTGACAAAGTCTGCGTTGAAGAACACAACGCAGTCAAGTCCTCGACTCGGAAAAACGAAGGAGAAAAGAAATCCACATCCAATTCAATGGCTGTAAATGTCTTGTCTTTTCGTTGATTGGGAGGCGTGTGGAATTTTGTGCAGGATACTCTTGTCTAACTGCCATCATGCATGCCTCTGATTAGAAAAACTGACACCCTCACCTTGTGGAAATTATCTCAGAGACACACCTTGTCAGTTGTATGATTTGATAGTCCAAGTCACCGCCAGGACTCATTCATGCTCTACTTGTCATGTCGCCAACACCTGATAACGAATGACGAGAGTTTATAGATACAAACTTATGAAATCAGGGTATATGTACCAAGTCCTCGATAAATAAGGAAATCATATGCACTTGTGAACAGAAAAAAAAAAAAAGTGTCTCAGTTTTAAGGATACAAATACACGTACACACGTCTTATGCAGATCGGACTACTATGAGGGTTATTGCAGCAAAATAACCCAGACTTCTAATTGATTTGACCGACAAGAGTGACAGCGGAGAATGAATATAGACGTCCAAGACATCCAACAGGAAAGGAGAGCAACGGTTGAGGAGAGATCACCTACTACTACTTCCATTCGCAAGAAGTCTTGAGAGGAGGCCGCTGGCAATATAAGAGACCGACGGGAGAGGAGAGTGGGGAAGATGCCCTGGGCTGGATCCCACAACGAGAGCGACGACAGGGCGATGGGAGAAGGACACGGGAGATGCCCTAGCTCAAACGACACAATCCTATCCCACCGCCGCTCCCAGGAGAAGGGCACTGGAGATGCCCTAGCTTCATCAGACGAGAAAAACAGAGTTATCGGTGTTCCTTTATTTGCTCAGAAGACCACTCGGAACTGGGGGGCGTCGGAACCGGAGGCTGGTAGGATCTACCAGCCTCCGGGCTCGAGGTCGTCGGAGACGGGACAGCCACGGTGATCTTGTCCCCGGACACGGTGGCGGAGCCAAACTCGAAGACGGTGACTGCCGTTCATGCCAGGGACTACCCCGACGCTAGCGGAGGAGGAGGACGAGGAGTCTTGCTGCTGCTGCTTCGGGATCGATTTCGGTGGTGCTACCGCCGCCACTCCCGGGAGAAAGGCACAGGAGATGTTGCTGCTCTAGGGATTACTTATTCCTCCTCTTCTAGTTCTTATTGGTATAACGATAAAATTCACTAATTTATTTTATTAGATGCATCTCAAGAGTTTGTTTCATAATTAATTTTACATTTTACTTGTATTCATGTGTTGTAATAGTAGCCTATAAGTATTTACAGTAATCATTCAAGTTTAACCCTTCAATAAATAGGCTCAACCCAAAGCCTATCTAAAATTGAATTAAGCCTATCTAAGTTGGTTTTTAGTCCACGAGGGCATGTTGGAATTGATAAAAGAAGCGGAATTTCTTCCCTTTGATTTTGTTAGGAGCAGGTATCTGCAAAAGACACACAAATCTCAGTACGACTAAGGCAACAATTCTGTTATTCCAAAAACAAACAAAAGAAACTTCATTGGGATTAAAACTATAAAAATGTTTGCTAGCTCCTATTCAACGAAAACTTTCACCAAGCTTAAATTAGAGTACTGCAAGAATCCAACACGGCAACACACCTTTGGAAAAGAAGCTGTGAGATGAATTAAATTTTTATATGGAAAAGAAGTTGTGCATATTTTGGTGTACAGGGTACATCTATACAATAACTCAAGTCCAACGTCTATATTGTCCAATGTTGAATTATCTAACAACAATGTCATAAAATACATAATGTCTATCCTTGAACATTTTTTTTTTTTGTTAACGGTTTAGCAGTTTAGTATTTCAACGACATTAAAAGCCAAGTAAGAGACAATGTTATGTCCAAAAATATTACAGAACCACAGACATTATAGCCATCATCTAAGTATCACAAAAATAGTCCAATATGAAATTGCAAATCCAACAGAAACAGAAAGATTTCTTGCAGCATATGGGGTAAAATCATTGATCCAGATTCTCCATGTTATTCTGAGAATCCACTTCAGATGGTACTCTTGAAAAAAAAGGAATGGAACGGGAAATGGTAGTCTCCATCGATTGTGAAGCCATGACAAAGACAAATTGTAACATTTCCTCCTTCTCAAAACCTGAAATCAAAGTTTCTACCCAAAAATACATCAAAGAAATAATATCATGAATGATCAAGGAATATGATCTTACAGAATTACGAAAAATCCTATTGTTCCTTTCTTTCCAAATCAACCAGAGAATGATTTGAAGCAACAATGTCCAACCAGAGAGTGATAAATCAGTTTTAAGGTGGGGAGAAGACAAAAATAAATCAGCAACACAGAAAAAACCTGGATACAGATTAGATACCAGGAAAAAGCTCCAAGTATTCCTAGCAAAGGTACAGTTTAAAAATAAATGGTTGTTATTCTCACAGTAAGCAGAGCAAAAAATGCATAAAGAAGATCCAGACCAGCCTTTCTTAAGCAAATTCTCTCTTGTTCGGTTCTTGTTCTTAATAACTAACCAAGAGAAAAGCTTAATTTTTAATAGGGAATAACTTTCCCAAAGACATTTATAGAAAGCAATACGAAGGCCTCCATCAATGAAAAGCCTGTAAGCTGTCTTTACTGTAAAGATACAATTTTTGGTAGGTAACCAGTTACAAACATCCTCACTGGTTCCCAAATTAAGGGAATGCATAATGTTAACAAAGCATTCAAGCTGCAATTGGAGAGTTGTAGGATTAAGAAAATAATTGCAATCTAGATTAAACAATCTGTTAAAATCTGAAAGGAACAAATCCCTAGTTGCTTTAACAGATGCTTTCTTTAATCTGGCTATACTGTATAAATCAGGCAAAATGTCTTTTAGAGAAGTATCATTTCACCATTTTTGAATCCAGAAAATAGTATTAATACCATTACCAACAGTAGTAGTAGTGAAACAGTTAAAGAAACTGAAACCTTGTTTAATGTGTCTCCACAGGGGGGAACAGATAGGAGCAGGGGAGTTCAAAATGGCTCCAGGACCCCTGTGTAAGTATCTTGCCCTTAAAATTATTTTCCAAACAGGCCTGTGTTGGCTAGAAAAGAATTGCCAGATTAACTTGGTTTTTAAAGATGCACTGAAGTTTCTCAAATTGATTATTCCCCACCCATTTTGTTGTTTTGGTTTACAAATATTAGACTATTTAATTAGGTGCATCCCTTTATTGTTAGATGTTAATGAATTCCAAAAAAAATTACTTCTAAGAGTGTCTATTTTTTTCTCAATCTTTAAAGGCATGTGAAGGACAGACATGAAATAAGTGGGAATTTCTGTTAAGACAGCATTAACCAAAGTTAATCTGCCCCCTAAAGACAAGTGTCTAACCATTCAAGAGGATAGTTTCTTAGTGATTTCTTCTATCACAGGAGCCCAACTGTTTACTGTGGCCCTTTTGAAGTGTAAAGGTAGCCCTAGATATGTAATAGAGAGGTCAGCCTTAGCACACCCCATAATATCACATGAGGATAGCAGAGAAGCCTGAGAGACACCCACTCCAGTGAGGGATGACTTATGGAAATTAATTTTTAAACCAGAACATGTCTGAAAGCAGCATAGTATTCTTTTGATATTAATCATATTCTCAGAATTTTCTGGGAAGAAGAGAAGAGTGTCATCTGCATATTGCAGATTAACTAAGGAAGGGCATTCATAGGGGAAATTAATCCCAAAAATCAAATTATTTCTCTTAGCTGTCAGCAACATGGAATTCAGAACATTTGTTGCTATAATAAACAGTAAGGGGGACAGGGGATCACCCTGTCTTAGACCATTTGAAGCTCCAAAAAAGTCTTTAGGGGATCCATTGATTAAAACAGAGAACTTAGCAGTAGATATGCACATGCGGATCCAAGAGATCCACTTATCCCCAAAACCCAGTCCAGAAGGAGAGTCTAACAGAAAATGCCAGTTGATATTGTCAAATGCTTTTTCAAAATTTATTTTTAGAATGTAACCCTTGATGTTAGAAGATCTCATAAAGTGAAGGGTCTCTTGTGCAACAAGGAAGCAGTCCCCAATAGACCTCCCAGCCAGAAATGCACTCTGAGAAGCATCAATGGCAGTGTTCAATACTGGTGACAATCTAGAAGCCAGAGTTTTTGTAATGATTTTGTACAGACTATTGACTAGACTAATAGGTCTAAAGTCTTGGATCCTATTTACTCCCTGTTTCTTAGGGATAAGTGCAACGAATGTTTGATTAATTGAATATAGAAAATCAGGGTCATTAGAAGAGTAGAAGGATTGAAAGATATTGATTATTTCTTGTTTCAACAACTCCCAGAAATGTTGGAAAAACACTAAAGGGAAGCCATCAAGACCTGGGGATTTATCTCCAGCTAGATGGAGCACACTAGCTCTGATCTCTTCTTCCTAAAAAGAGATCTCTAACAGTTCAGGGGAAGAGATTTTTACTGGGATAAGAATATCCCATCTAAATGATAATTGAAGACTGCAGCCCTTATTGAATAATTTAGTGAAATGATTCTCAATTTCTCTACAAATCTCCATTTGGGATATAGTTATAGAGTTGTTAATGAGGAGGGAGGAAATATTATTAACCCTTTTAAGGCATTTAACCATGTTATGGAAAAAGACAGTGTTTAAGTCCCCTTCCTTCAACCATTGGATTCTAGATTTTTGTTTCCCATACACCTCTTGCTCTTTAAGAAGATCAAGATGTTGTAGTCTCAAGGTCTTTTTTTGCCCCCAATTAATGTTATCTGATTGTTCAGCTTGAAAATCTATATCCTGGATTTGAGATTCAATAATTCTGAGTCTTTTAGCTCTGTTAGCATTTATGGGAGCTAACCAATTTTTGAGTAAGGCTTTTAAATTTTTCAATTTAAAACTAAACTCAGACACAGGATAAGGTATAGATAAAGGATAACCATTTTGCCACCAATAGTCCTTAATTAATTGTTCAAATCCCTGCAGAGAGAACCAGGATTTATAAAATCTGAAGGGGGGAGGGCCCCAGTCAGGGGCCTTGGTATTAATTAGAATTGGGATGTGGTCCGAGACAATTCTGGCTTTGCCAGAACAAAAAGCATCAGGGAATTTCCCAGACCAGGCTGGGGAGACTAGGAAACGATCAAGCTTTACTAATGTGGGATTATCTTGAAAGTTTGACCAGGTGAAGGAAAAATTATTTGGAGAGAGGTCAATCATAGCATTCTGATCAATAAAATCATTAAATCTGTTCATGTGGGCATTGCTGTTAATGTGGAGGGAATGTTCACTAGGAAACCTAATAGCATTGAAGTCACCCCCCAGAATCCTGAAGTTGTTAACAAGTGTACTGATATATTGTAGTTCTTCAATAAATAATGGTTTCAGGTTATGGTCACAAGGACCATAGACCCCAGTGAGCCACCAATCCAGATTAGTATCTAAATTTACAAAGTTAATAGAGAGGCAATGATTGGAGGGGATACACCTGATTGCCTTAAAAAGCCTACTATCCCATCCTATTAGAATGCCCCCTGAGGCACCAATAGAAGGGACCAAAAACCAGGTATTTATTTTTTCCCCTCCTAAAAGTCTTAGAGTCCCTTCAGTAAACTCTTCCTTCTTAATTTCACTAACAATAATGATATCACATTTGTTAGATATAATAAATTCTTTTAATTCTCTTCTCTTATGCCTAGAGTCCAAACCTCTAATGTTACATGCTGCTATAATCATAAAAAATTTGAGGGTAAAACAGAGGATCCCATCCTAATAGAGGATGCAGTAGGATCTTCTAAATTAACATATTCTTTGCCCTGATCCTTCCTAGCTTGATTGAAGAAGGCAATTGACTCAACTTTTGAAGTCAAAGAGATACCAATATTCTCACAGAATGATTGAAAATGATCATAAGATTCCCACAATAACGGATCCACTTAGTTAACCTCAGGGTTAACCAGGGAATCCCTAATGGAAGCATTTAAATCGTGAGAACTAATAGAAGTAGAGCTATAGTTGAGATCATTATTATAATCTACAAATGAGTGCTGAACATTACCTGGTGCATGTATAGGAGTCGGAGGCCGTGAAGAAGGCTTCTCAAAGGTGGTGGTACCCAGATCTTCTTGATCCAGACAGTCATAAATTGCCATGACTTTTTTGAATTTTGCCAGTGAGAGTTTTCTGGCTCTAATCTCTGTTTCCACCTAGGTGGAAGCAACACTGGGATCGTCAGGATTAGATCTCTGAGGGGGAGGGGTAGGGGTACCAACCAGAGAGGGAGGATTTGCTGCTGTTGTTCCATATACAGAAGGGGTGGGAAGAATTCCAGTTGTACTATGAGTAGAAGACAGAGGGGGAGCAGTGTAAGTGGGTCTCATCCAGACATTTTTCCCAGTTTTATGCTGGGATTTAGAAGAAGTGAGGTTCTTGCCACTATTGTTGCCCCCCCAGCCTTTGTTGTTTTTAAAAGATTTCCTAATAGGTTGTAAGTTCCTGGATGTGGAGGGTTGAGATGATTGCTTGGGCCATGCAGGAAAGGATTTTTGAGAGGGGGGAAGCGGGACATAGGTCCCAACTGTGCCTGAACTTGATCGGGTATACTGTTTTCCCGTAGGCATAAAATCTAACATCAGGGATCTCCTTACCAGGGAGAATCTTAATCCTTACCCTAACAAAACCCAAGAACTTAACTCTGTCGAAAGAAAGATCAACTTCGAGTAAATCGGAGAAGTCTGAAAGCAGTCTTTGAAAAACATCTACACACCATAAATGATGAGGGATCCTTTCCAACTGGATCCAGGTCCCCTCCTCCTTCAGGGAGAGGACCGCATTGGAGCTAGGTGTCCAGTGGACAAAAGAGGCGGAGAGGGTCTGGAGTGAGGATCCAAAACGACTTAGGATTTCATTTTTAACCTTAACAGAAGGAAATTTCAAAAGAAACTTCCCAGGGGAGAAGTCAATTATCTCTACTTTGACATGTAGAGGCCAGTTGTTAAGGATGTGCTGCGAAAGATTGTCTGTGGTGAGGAGGGAGGATTGATCAGTAACAATAGCACAACAAGAGTAGTGAATAGTGAGGTCGCAGGTAGCGTCAGAAGGGGGTATTACTATGGGGTTTTGAAGGGAAAAACCAGCCATGATAGGGGATTGAGGTCTATGCTCCTGGAAGAAATCACAAATCGCCACAGAATGAGTGGATGCTTTACATCTATAACAAGTACCAAAAAATCTACACTTGTTCTTAACATGACCACGCAAACCACACTTAAAACAACGACCATTTTCCCGACAGAAGCGTACCAGAGGAGAGGAAGCTTTTCTCTTCTTCTCCACTAGCGTCCACTCAGGAGAACCAGGCTCGGAGACAGCAGAACTACCAAATGAGTTCGCAAAAGAGGAATAAGATTGTAAAATGGCAAAGCGTGAGCCTCTAGAAGTTTTCCCAGCCTCAACAGTAAAATGGTCAGAGGATATCTCTATCGCAGACATTTCTGACAGAAGAAGCGGCGAAGAAATAATATTATCTAGGGAAGAGGAGAGATTTTCTCCCGCGGACGGCTCGTCATAAATGCCAGAAAAGACAGGAGAAGAGTAAGGTACAGTTATGTTAGGCATGTCTTCTGACGCGCAAATAAACGGGGGCCCCACCAAATCAGCGGCCAGAGAAGAATCATGGAGATTATCAGAGATAATCTCGGAGTTACTGCTAATTACCGTTGCATAACGTCGATTAAATTTAAAAACCTCATTAAGATTAGGGGGAGAATACCGTGAGTACCCCCACACTGTGCTCGAGACAGCAGGAAAGGCTGACAAGTCAGAGAACCCTGGCTTGTCGGTCACGCAACTACCGGGGTTGGAAGATTTACTCCGACGACCCACCGACGAGAAAAAAATCGCCAGAACCGGAGGGGAAAAGAGGGGATTTGAACTAACAGATGCAAGGGGATCTAAGAAGGAAGCGTCAGGGGATCGAGAGGGATCCCCTGAATCAGATCCAGGGAGCAACCGCAAACCATCAGAAGCAGAGAAAATAGGAAAACCAGTAACAGAAGTAGAAATATACTCATAAATCACCGATCCATATGCAGCAACATAAATCTAGCACAATGAGCATGAAACCACCAAGTTCAACCAGATCGGCGTAAGATATTTACTAAAATGTAAACAATCAACAATAATATTCACAGGAAGCTTAGAAAAAAAATTCAGATAAGAAATGGAACCATATTTAACCGTCAAGAGTCCAGATCCGGTCGATCGGAGATCGTCCGTGATGGATCTGACACAGGGGGGGAAGGGCAAAGGAGATTTACTCCGAATACAAGAATTAGAGCCCAGACTTGAAGAGGAAGAAGAAGCATTTCTCTTCCGACGCCCCAGCACAGGTGCCGTCTAATTCTGATACATATCATCTCAAAGTTTACGATGCAGAGTGGCTTGGGCAACTCTTGTCTTTGCACCATATTGATATGAGTCATGTCAACCTTGAAAATTCACCTAATTGGTTTCAATCACTCAATAAGTTGCCATCCTTATCTGTCATTAAATGCAAGGAGTGTTGGATCAAATCATTTCCGAAGTCACTTCCACATGTCAACTTCACCTATCTCTCAAAACTTATAGTTGGTGGAAGTCACTTCCATCCTGAATTTCCTCAATTGTTGTTCCGCTTAAGCAACCTTGAACATCTTGATCTTAGATATTGTACGTCCGATGACCCAAAAGTAGCAGTTATTCCAACCACTGTTGATCTCCACAAACTGAAATTCTTAGATCTCAGTGGGACAACATACAGTGGTGGTTCCATTCCGGCTTTTGATGAAAGACTCTCGTCACTACAGACCTTGTTTATGTCTGAAAATTTGTTACACGGTTCAATTCCTGAATTTCTTGGATCATTGTCATCACTGAGGCAATTAGATCTTTCTTACAACAAATTCACTGGTCCAATTCCTGAATCTCTTGGATCATTGTCATCATTGAGGTATTTAGATCTTTCTTGTAACCAACTCAACGGATCCATTCCCACCTTTCTTGGAAGATTGTCGTCGTTGGAATATCTTGGGTTATCTGGAAATGATTTTGGGGGCTCAGTTCCCGAATCACTTTGCAGTTTGTCATTGCTTGAGAGTCTAGAAATTACGCAGAACGACATCGTTCCAGAATGTCTCGGGGAACTGACAGAATTGTCTTATTTGTTAATCTGGGGGCATGGATTTGTTCTTTCGGAATCACATTTTGCAAAACTAGCTAAACTACGCTATTTAGTTTTGAAGTCGAACAAGTTATCTGTGCTGAACGTACCTTTAGATTGGAACCCACCATTTAGACTATCTTCTTTGTATATTACATCATTGAAAGTTGGACCTCAATTCCCTACGTGGATCCAGACACAAGACAACCTTGAATATTTAATGCTGTCAGAGAACGTTGGGATCACAGGAAATCTCCCAACGTGTATTTGGAATTTCTCTTCCTCCCTTATACATTTGGATCTATCTTTCAATGAAATGAGTGGGAATATACCAGATGCAACCAACTCAACAACATTAGAATACATTGATTTGAGCTCCAACAAGTTTGAAGGTACAATATCTGATCCTTCTTTTTTGGTAAATGAAATTCCTTGAATTTAGTTATTTTTTGTACATCTCGAACATTTAATTGAGATAAAATTAAAATAGATGATCAAAGAAATCAGGCACTTTCTGTGCCTCCTACTACCCACTGATGTTGCCTTCTCCCTTGAAATGCATAAAAAAACATACTAATTAAGAAATAATTACATCCAACAACTAGCACGTGTGTTTGTTCATTCATTTTCCTAGAGTAGGTCATTTCAAAAACCCGTGCTGATCGTCACGTTTATTTTATCATATGAGTAGTCAAGTAAATAGAATGTGCAATATTGTTTCAAGTTTTTATCAGTATAACAATAAATTTTACTAACTTATTTTCTTAGATGGGTCTCTAGAGCTTGTTTGATAATTAAATTTACATTTTTCTTGTATTCACATGTTAGCACTAGCCTATTAGTATTTTCAGTAAACATTCAAGTTTAACCCGTCAATAAATTGGCTCTACCCAAAGCTCATGTAAAATTGAATTAAGACACATGAGATCCCCTAGGTTGGTTTACGACCCATGAGGGTATGTTGGAATTGATAAAAGAAGCAGAGTTTCTTCTCTCTAATATTGTTAGGAGCGACTATTTGCAAAACACACACAATCTCAGTAAGACTACGGAAACAATTATGTTATTCGATCCATAATAAAAAGAAACAAAGGAAACTCCACAGGAGTTAGAACTATAAAATTGTTTTCTAGCTCCTATACAAAGAAAACTTTCACCAATTTAAGTTAGAATACTGCATGAATTTAACATGGCAACACACCTTTTGAATGGTGTGTATGTCTTGAATGGTCTTTGAACTTTTATATGTTTTCTCATAAATGATGGAAACACAAGAGAATCTATGAGATGAATTAAATTTTTTTTTATGGAAATGAAGCTATACATATGTTGGTGTAGAGGGTACATCTATACAACAACTCAAGTCCAACGTCTATATTGTCCAATGTTGGATTATCTAACAACATTGTCGTTAAATCTATATTGCATTCAGTAGTTAAGTTATAATAAAAATAACTATTTTACCCTTGTTCAAAAGTTCAAC
>JAMKQA010007256.1:0-29780 GCA_024699735.1 Posidonia australis | reverse complement strand
TAATAACGTGTATTTAACGTATACTAAACAGGTAGTCGTGTACTATGTACACGATTAGTTAACGTGTACTAATCGTGTACTTATCGGATTTTTTACCTAAGACACGAAAACGACCCGTTTAATAATCGTGTCTAATTATTAGACACGATAAGTACACGAGACACGATAAGGCTAAACCCAAACACGGTTATATCATGTCGTGTTCGTGTCGTGTTATCGTGTCGTATCAGAAATTGACAGGTCTAGGCAGAGCCATCTGGGCATTAAAACCAGAAATGATAGAACGGGAGAGCAAGTCTCGCGTGTCAGTTACGCCCACTGCCTCACAGGGATATGGGGTCCCCACCAAATCAGAGCTGGCAGAGTGATTAGCATAAGTCTGCGAATTATACGAGGAATCACAATTATCCACAGAATAATTAAATCGATAATAACTATTTTCCACTGAAATTCTCAGGGGAAGATATCGAGAGTAACCCCACACGGAGCTCGAGACGGGGGAACAGCCTGTCGTGTCAGGTTTTCGAAAAGCCCAAGACCTCACCGTCTCTTCCGAATAGAGACGGCGAGCCCCTTCTCGGCGACCTACCGATGGCAGCAAGCCCACCGGAGCATTTGGGGGAAGAAGGGGATCAGATCTATCAGAAAAAGAGCAAATCGATCCCGATCCAAAGGATCCAAGGGATCCAAGAACACAAGTGGATACGTCCCTCAAAGTTGCCCGAGTCGGAGCAACAACATGAAGGTAAGAACCTTCAACAAAAGAAAAAGAAATGGGTAGCTCACCTCCAAAGCCTGAACGAGCTTCAGATCCACACACAGAGAGCAAGAAACCAGATTATGCAGCTAGTTAGGAGATAACTCCTTACAAAAGAAAAAGCAATCCACATATATATCTATATTATGCCAGGAATGATAAATAGAGCATATAGAATCATAGTCTTTTACAATCAAAAAACCAGATCTAGACGAGATGCACCCATCCAGGGGCCGACTCCCCCTCGCAGGATAGGGGAAGTCGAAAGAAGACTTCCCAAAAGATAGGGAGTCGAAGCAGGACCCCAGAGGCGAGGGGGAAGAGAGGTCTTTCACCGCTCGAAGTTCCTGTAAAGGGGAAGGCAGAGATAATGAGAGTTTAGCTTTTACCGATCAACGGTGGGCCTTGACAGGCAGGGAGATCAGGGGGAGGTCATCCTCCAACAGGCTGGCTTTGAACGCGTCCCAATCAAAGTCAGTAGCATGCTTGAGAAGATCGCGAGAGCGAAAGTTCTGAGAGTGGCGGCATTTAGGATTCCGAGAGTATCGTCGGGGCGACATTTTTTTGCATTTTTACAAAAGGCTGATCTTATGAAGCTACAGTACTCAGTAACTACGTGTAAGTAACAAGTCATTCAGATCGACAGCTTAAAGCACCGAAAAGTCAAGGGGATAGGTTTTTTTGTGGTGGTCGGTGATGGAGATGGAACAAGCAAAGGGTCATTAACGTTGTTGTTTTGAACTGTGTAATACATGTAGCATGCGTCTACAATCACTTGGTTTAGTGGTGAAGTCTCTTTGTAGTTGTACGAGAGGTCGAGTGAAAAAATTATGGGAATCTGTTTCACTTGATGATGGTCTTATAGTCAAGTGTTTGTTATGATTGTAATATATATTAAAAATCGTTTCCAAAAAAATACATGTAGCATATTGTCTTTTCCTTCTAAAAAAAAGTGTTGTTGACAATTGAACAACAGCCACTATGAATGGCAGATAAATCACATTGATAATATTAAGAGATTTTTACTTGAATATCATCTTAAAATAATTAATTATTTATATATCATTTTAAATACTTAGTCATAGTTACAACACCCTTATGACTGAAACAAGATGTTAGTTCCATATGCTGTCATTAAAACAATCATTTTGTCCTTGTTATTTGTATATATTAAAAAAATGTGAATTCCAATCCTACTTATTTATTTTCTGTTAGAATATAGACATCTAACTCAAAATCAATTGACAATAAGTGAAGAAGTCCATCTATGTATAACCACAAGTCCTAACTTTACTTTTTAATGTAGAATTATTTCAATATTCTCCTTCACTTATGGTCTATTTTAGGTCCAACAAGTATCTCTTTTAAAGATGGGTGACTTATGCTCTAATACCATATTATAATATGGTCATCCAACTTAAAACGAATTGACAATAAGTGGAGAGATCCATCTATATATAACCACAAGTCCTAGTCATCGTTTTTTCAATGTGGGACTATTCTAAATCACCCTTGTATCGTAAATAGGTTGGGATCTTTTTGTCTTCTCATATACTAGGTTAAAAGCTAACTCTAGGTTGGTGATGATTCAGTATTAATGATAGACTAATGGAAAGACATGTAAACGTAATGTTGATTTTTATAAGGATATATAAATAATTAACTATTTTAAAATTATATATGAAGTATTCGTTATATTTCTGAAGATATTCAAGCAAAATCCCTAATATCAACTGCCATGCCTTTGATGTGTTCTTCCGATAATGTTTTGGTGAAGAAGCTCCTAGCATTTGGTTTCGTTGCTGAAGAAGTTATTTTTGAACCAAAATGGAGGCATCTCCTGCTTCGTAGCATTTGGTCAAAACGTGCACTAAGTGCACTAACAATGTTATCTAACTATAGATCAGATTTCTTTAAATTATTTGTTTTAAATGAGGATTCTTTCTCCAATGATGAAATACTTTAAGATCAATTGGAGGTTTTTATGGACATTATGAAAAATCTTGATTTAGATAACTCAAATGATGACATTTATTGGGATGGTATTGGCAACAACATTTATTTAGTGAAATCTTGTTACAATATTTTAAATGATAGAGGCTTTAAGACTCCCTTATCAAATAATCTTTGAAAGAGTTTAATTCCACTAAAAATCAAGTTGCTCACCTAGTTAGTTTGCAATAAATACGTCCTAACTAGGGATAATTTAATGAAGAAGGGTTGGATTGGGCCAACCTCATGCTCATTCTATGGCCATCATTGGGAAACCTCTAAACACGCTTATTTTTATTTTTTCCATTCACTAAACTGATTTGGAGTTTCTTCTTGAATAGTTCAGTTGATTTGTCATTCATGGAAATTACAAAGTTGTTCGATTTGTACTTATTTGGTAAACATCGTTTACCTAAATTTAGTTGGAATATTCTTATTCTAACAATTTTGTGGTCCTTGGCAACTCAGAAATAATATTATTTTCAAGAATACCTTGCTTGATTATAAAATTATTGTCAATATTATTTCACTAATATCTTCTTAGTCAGGGACCACTAGTACTGGTAACTCAGGTACTAGGTTGTCATTGAGGATTACCAATTTGCAGTAAGATTGGGAGAAAGTCAAGACTGATATATCTTCTCATATTATTACTTTTTCCATTGACATTCTTTCTTCTTATCCCTGTTGATGTTGAATCTACCAATACTATGGGAAATCCGCTAAATGTGGATTGTGATTTGACTATTGATTGAATTTTTATTTTTTATTAAGAACATTGATATTCTCTCTCTACTTAACGATGATTACGTAGTCAAACATTTATATTTAATATTATATTTACCCTTTACCAAAAACCAATGACCAACAGCTTCTACTTCCATACTGTCTCCGAGAGGAACAACAAGGCCAAAAGTTATCTAGAAATCATGTCAAATGCATCACAAGTAGGAGCGATTTGACATGTTGTTGCAGAAGGCACTTAATTTTGATGGAGGAGAAAAGTGATGGATGCGGGACTGTGATAATTATGCCGGTATGCAGTTATGATTAAGCTTTATAAAAAGGGAATTTAATTCCTAGAAGGTTATTCACAAAGCTGTTCCAAAGGATCAATTGGAAGCAGTTCTGGAGGCACTGCCAATTGATGCCACTTATCTCAGTCTTACTTGTATATTTTCTTGCTTCCCTGATGTAGGCACTAGTACTCCACTATTAGGCTAGAAATATAAATTTGGGCCGGGCTCAATTGATTAGCTCGTACACCCTTTTGCAAGCCCAATTAAAACTAACAACACAATTAATGTAATCAACAGCACTTTAATACTTCATGATGACATTCTCTTAGTGCATGCTTTTCATTGTATACATTTTCATAGATGCACCAGGGCATGGCAATCTTGTTGCTCCATTACACCTCCTTACTCTCACCTTCACTTGACGATACTACAGCCTTCGATCTCTATCCTCCTCCTACCATCATCATTTGCTCCTTTTGCCGTCTTCGCCTACTCCTCCCCTGTGTACCATGTTGCGTTGTCGTCTCTGCCTGCTCCTCCTACCGCCTGTGTCGTCATCTCTACCACCTCCTCCTCCCCTGTGTAATATGTTATACCATCATCTCCGCCTTCTCCTAATCCTTCCCCATGTATCTTGTTGCACTGCCTTCTCCGCCTACTCCTCCTGTCGCCTACGTCATCGTCTCAGCCTCCTCCTCCTTTGCCTCTCTAATTCTCAATCCAATGGTTGAACTTAAGTACCTACATAATTCTTCCTTACAATTAACTATATTGAGATTGTAACAGTGTAACCAATTACAGTTAAAGTTGTTGTAACAAACTCCACGTAGAGTGATGTCATTGGTTCTATTCTTAGATGAACAATATGAATATATGCTGTAGAATGGGAGAAGCACCCATTATGTACAACAACTTCTTCATTACAAATTTCTTCTCCTTCTCGTCTACTTCACTTCCTGTGTTCATCCTGATTCTCTACACAATCTAAGATGGTATCAGACCATGATTAGATCGCTTGGTCACCGATGATTTGCTGGAAGTCAATGGCTGTCTGATCACCAAAGATCGATGTTTTCGTCGGAGGAGATGTTTTTTGTTTTTTTTAGTGAGAACTCGTTTTTTTTCATGCCTATATTCTTCTCATGGCACCTGTGAATCTAGAGTAGTCACAAATGCTGAAGAATCAAGTTGCAGTCTCTAGTCCATATTGTTTGCATCCTTTAGACAATCCAGTTACTCCATTCTAAAATTTTAACCGGAGACAATTACTCTTCTTGGAGTTGTGCTATAAAGATTGTACTTGTGACCATGCCAGCCTGGGGGTCCGACGCGGAGTCACGCCAGAAGGAGGAGATCATAGCCATGCCAAGATGGCGAAAGCGTAAGATAGGATAAAAGAAAAAGAAAAGGAGTCGCCACCTAGTCTTTTAAGGAAAAGACAATGAAAACCACAAAAGATCGAATGCATGAGATGCAAATGCGAAGGCTAGGTGTTTGCTAACCAGAGGATGGGTAAGGATTCCTATGACGCATGAGGAAGTATTAGGTACCCTCGTATGCCCGAGAAACTTGGTCTTTCTAGTCTAAATCGCTTGCTAAAGGCTGGATGAATGTTTACTAAACCTAGATCGTGTTCTAAATATGCTAATATGAATGGCAAGACAAAATTAGATGGATGTGCATGATGGTATGCGAAAACTACGAAGAAATCCACATGAAATGACGAAATTGCAAAGTATGACATGACAAAGAAAATCACATAAAATGACAAGATTTTTGCAAAGAATGATTCATAAAATCATACAGGTCTCAAGCAAAATCAAGAATGCAAGCAAATCTAATCAGCAAAATCATAAAAAAAACATTGCAGAAATCGAGATAGGAAAATTGCAAAGAAACCCACATAAAACGGACAAATGATGCCATGTGAAGAAAATCATATAGAATGATGGTGTTTCTGGATAGAATGCTCGGGAAAACCATATTGATGTCAAAAAGATAAAAAGTGGGATCAACCCAAGTCCTCGGAATCATAGAAATGGTTGTGAAAATCAAAAAGGAGAAATAGTTGGCAAATAAGCCAATGTGGGCCTTTTGGTCAGTTCATGTGCGCCCTCGGGCGATGAAATCTAAAACAAACCAAAGAAATCTGAAATGTAGGATTAAAGAAAATCAAATCGAATGCAGAGTGAGGGAATCGGAAAACCAAGTGGAGATAAATCCAAGAAAGAAACAAATGTGATGCAAATTCACTTAGAAAAGTGGACCGATGCACAAATGTGATGAAAACTATATGAAATGGATGAATAAATGCCTAAATGTGTAAAAAATGCTAAAGGATGGTTTGGACAAGGATTATGCAAGACTGAGTGCGAAAATTAAAGTGTATACACATGGATTAGAGACGTAGGGGCAATTTGGTCATTTTCATGGCCAGATGTGATAAATGAAAGTATGTGATTGATGCATGGTCTAAGTCATGTCAAAATGTATACAAAACATCTAGAAAATGTTATTTGCAAGAAAACATGGAGGGAGAAAACAATAAAATGATATAAACACGATAAAGGACAAACACGAGGGCTAAAATGCAAAATTCACAAAAGGGATGAGGATTTGGAACAAAAAGGTGTTCATGACTCCTATTCTACATGAAGATGATGGATCAAATGTGCATGTGGCACTAAAATGTGTGAAAATCGCACTTGGGTAATTTCCTAAAAACTCAGGGTCTAAAGTACAGAATTCACACATAAGTGCAAATGAGATCAAAATATGAAACTAAAAGATGGAATGCAATAGCGAAAACATGATTTTTAAATGAAATCTATGATTAAATGCAAAATATGGAATGCAATAAGCGAAAAACATAAAAAAATGCAAGAAAACATTAAAAACCCTAAAAGATGGATTTAAAGTTAAACTAAGGGTCTTGTAAATTCCCTATGTTCTGGACTGTTTATTAAAGATTTAGGGACTTATGTGCAAAATGTCAAGGGCCTGAATGTGATAAAAAGTGAGCTTTCATGATGATCAGTGTAATTATGGAATTCATTAGGGTTCAGGATGCAAAATCCACAAAGGAAACTTATTTTTTAAAGTTCTGGGGATTAAATGCAAAAGATCAGGACTTAAATGTAAGGAAAAATTCAATTTTAATGATGGTTAGTGTGATTTTTAAATCTTTTAAGGCTTAGATTACAAATTTCACAAGAAAACTCATTTTAAAAAGTTCTAGGGACCAAATGCAAATATCCAGGATCTAAGTGTAAGGAAAACATGATCTCAAGGACCTAAATATAACAAAACGTGCATGAATATAATAAAGATAAAAAAACTAAAATATGCAGAGGATTAGATGCAAATCTCACAGAGATAATAAAAGAACTGAAAATATTTTAAAATCACAGGAACTAACATGAAAAAAAAAGGACCTAAATGTAATGAAAAGGATTTAATGTAATAAATTAAAGACCTAATAATAATTACCTAAAACTATGGGGCCTGGACCTAAAAAGCTTCCTTTCGAAGATCGCCGGAGGCTCACTTACGTTCCTCCTCCAGCGATGGTTCTGCGGTGGCCCAGCGGCAGTGGGTGGTGAACGACAGTTGGGGAAGCTTCGGAGGGCCATGGCGACGGTCTCCGGGAGGCTGGGCAAGGTTGAGGAAGCCTGGGATGCTCCCCCCACCTCACGCTCCGGTGAGGTACTATGTCAGCACCGGAGAAGGTGACGGCAACAAGGCTTGCGTCGACCAGTGGCTGGAGCGACGGGGCGGTGGCGGCTGGGGAAGCTTCGGGGAGCCACGACGGAACTCTGGGAGGAAGCGACGAAGTCTAGGGTGGTCCGAGTTGTCCCTCTTACCTCTGTGTCGACGTCGATGGCTACGGCAAGTCGTCGGGGCTCTCCAGCGGTCCAAATGGCGATGGGGTGATGCGGATGTGTTCGTGGAGAGGTGGAGAAGCTTCCTGGAGCGACAGTGTGGAGCGAGGCGCCTGGTGTACGTGGGCGCCTCCTCGACGGCGATGGGGCAACGGTGATGACGACAAGGCAAAGGTTTTTCTGATGGCCAGAGGATCTACGAGGGGGTGGGGGTTCTCCGGAACAGAAGAAACCCAGGAAGGCGGAGGAAAGGAGAGGAGAGGTCTCAGGGACCTCTTCCCGAAGTCAGGGGGGCTATGGGCTCATTAGAGGTGGTGAACCCACCATTGGAGAGTCGCGAGAGGGCAGACAGGGCAACCAACTTTGACCAGCGGACCTAGAGGGGTTCTATGGGCCCTAAACCAACGTTAATTGAAAGCATTGGGAGGGGGATTACCTAGTAAAGCTTGATGTCCTTCTCGGTGACTCTCGACGACAAGTCTCTGGCTTCTCTGGCGACGCTCTGGCTACTGCAAAAGGGGGCTTCAGGGCTGAGAAAAGGTCAGAGGGGGTTGCTGGATGCGGGCTGGATGCTCTAGGGTGGATTGAAGCGCTCGAGTGGCTGGAAGCGGATACCAGAAGATGGTTGTCGGCGGTGGAGTTTTAAGCTTCGGTGAGGCCCTTCCATGCCGTCAATCCCCTCCCACAAGTGCTGAGCACCGTAGGATTGAGCGTGTAGCCAAGGTAGAAGGTCTGGGGATCGCAGGGGTCAAGGATGCACTCCGGAGTTCTTAGGATTGATCGTCGGAGTTTTCACTGGAAATCAAGGGCTCGTCGGAATTATTTTTCTCTGTTTATAAAGTTTTTGATTTAAAGGTGTATTGGGCTTACGGTTTGGTTTTTTTGGTTTTTCTTTTATTTATTTTGTTTTAAGGTTTTGTTTTTAAATGGATTTTCGGTTTTTGATTTTAAGTTTTAAATTATGGTTTTGTGATTTAAATTTGATTTTTAATTTTGGGATTTAGGGTTTAATTAATTGGTTTTGAATTAGGGTTTTAATTATTTTAGGTTTTTGTTTTATTTATTTTAGCTTTAGGGTTTTGCTTTTTAATTAGGATTTTGGGGTTTTAATTTAGGGTTTTTGGATTAGGGTTTTGAATTTAATTTATTAGGGTTTTGAGTTTAATTAGGGCTTTGAATTTTAATTAATTAGGTTTTTTAAATAGATTTTGACTTTAATTAGGGTTTTCACTTAATTACTTGAATTTTAAATGGATTTAAGTGGATTTTCTCTCATTTTGGCTTGAATTAGGGTTTTTGTTTGATTAATTGGATTTTATTTGATTTTGATTTGAATTTGGGTTTTTGTTTCATTAATTAGATTTTAAGTGTTTTAAATTTGATTTTGACTTGAATTAGGGTTTTTGTTTCATTAATTGGATTCTAAGTGTTTTAAATGTATTTTGTTTGGTTTAATTTTAATCAGGTCAGAGTGGACTAGTGTGGACCTGAATGAGCTTATGTGGGCTTAAGTGGGCTAGGGTTTGTGTAGGCTTAAGTGGGCTAGGAGTTTGGTGGTTACAACAAGAGCATCATCTGGAAAAGCCTACTGCCAAGTGACTTCAAAATCGAGGTGTCTACAGTACTCAAAGCAAAGAATAAAATGAGATTTCTTGATGGATCTCTTATACAACCTAAGAATTCAAGTTTAGAGTCTAGCCTTTGGATCAAATGCAATAATATGATTTTCTCGTGATCGATAAATTCAGTAGATCCAGAGCCTTCAAGCAGCATCATGTATTTTGATTATACATTTGATGCTTGGCATGACTTGCAAGAACGTTTTTTTCAAAGAAATGCACCCTGAGTTTATCAAATTAAAAATGCAATTTCTAATTTACATCAAAAAGGAAAGTCTATAACTTCTTATCATAGACAATTGAAAGGGATATGGGATGAGCTAAATAGTTTAATTCCATTGCCAACTTATAATTGTGGGAGCTTAAAAGCTACAATTGATATACAACAAGTTGACAAACTACTGCAATTCTTATTAGGACTGAATGAGTCTTTTGTTGTCATTAGGGGATAGATACTTGTCATGAGTCCTCTTCCTAATATCAACAAAGTCTACTCACTAGTCTTATAGGAAGAGAAACAAAAGAAGTTTTGTGCCATAATCTAACCGAACGAAGCTATTATTATGAATAGAAGCAAAGGGTGGTATTAGTATAATCAAGGGAAGACCAAAAGTTCACAGCAAGGACATGGTAAGAAACTACTTCCAAATTGCAAAAAACCAAGGCACACAGTTGAAAAGTGCTATTGGCTAATTGGTTTCCCACCTAGGCACAAGTTATACAACAAGTATACTCCTCCCAACTGCAACAAGATCTAAAGTTGCAAATAAGGCTAGTACAAATGTTTCTAGAAATGCAACTTCTGAATTACCAAATTTTACAGTTAAGCAATATAAACAAATCCTAGCACTATTGAATAACAACAACAAGTCACAACTTGCTATTGCTAATATGGCAGGTAAGATGGCCTTTTTTTCAAAATTTTTCAAAGAAGATATTTGGATTATTGACACACAAGCTTCAGATCATATGACTTCTAATAAACATCTCTTCTCTTCTATAAAATCTTTTCATAAATCCTTTCCGGTAAACCTTCCCAAATATAGTTCTGTAGATGTATCTGCCATAGGTAATGTCAATCTTTATGATCATTTGAAATTACTAGATGTCCTTTTCATTCCATCCTTTAAGGTCAATCTATTATCAATTAGTAAAATCACTAAGTCTCTCAACTGTTCAGTTACTTTTTTCCCCGATATCTATATCTTCCAAGACCTTGCCATGAGGAAGATGATTGACTTGGGTAGAGAGCAAGGTGGTTTATAAATCATGTGTCCTATGTACAAACAAGATCTACCCATTAGTATCAACTACTGTTCTGCTGTCAACATTGAGACTTGGCACTGGAGATTAGGCCATCCTTCTATCAATAAGATGCAGCATTTACTGTCATTCTTACTAGAGTGTACAGGACTTCCTATAAGTCATTGTGAATCTTATAGTTTAGTTAAACAACCTAGGCTTCCTTTTCCTGTAAGTACTTCTTTAGCCAGCAAAAGTTTCATCTAGTACATTGTGACATATGGGGAGACTTCATACTCCTTGTACATCAGGGGCCTATTATTTTCTTACATTAGTTGATGATTACAGTAGGTGTACCTGGATTTACATGATGAGAAATATATCTGAAACTTTATCCTATTTAATGCATTTTTTCCATTTTGTCAAAGTTTAGTTTAGTACTAATATGAAAGAGTTGAGAAGTGATAATGGTGCCGAGTTCATGTCAAAAGAAACTGAATTTTTCTTTGTTTCTCAAGGTATTTTACATTCCCAAAGTTGCCCTTATACACCTCAACCAAATGCCATTGTAGAAAAAAAAAACATAGACATATATTTGAGATAACAAGATCTTTAAGAATTCAAGCTGGTTTACCTATAAAGTTTTGGGAAGAATGTGTTTTGACTGTTGTATACCTCATTAATAGAATGCCAAGCTTAGTGCTATCTAATAGAATTCCTTACTCCATTCTCTTTGATAAACCTCACAATTATGATTTCTTAAAAGTCTTTGGTTGTCTTTGTTATGCCACAAGTCTTAAACAATCACTTAAGTTTGATAATAGAGCACATAAATGTGTATTCTTAGGATATTTATCGGGTCAAAAAGGTTACAAATTGCTTAATTTATTGACTAACAAGTGTTTATTAGTAGAGATGTTGTATTCCTTGAACATAATTTCCTTTGAAAAATTCTAACTCTGAATCCACCTTAATAGAACCTATTTTTCCCATTAGTTCATCATCTGATGATATAATTCTTGATTTAACTTAGCCAGCACATGTTCAGACAGATAATGTTTCTCCTTCAAGAGAAGCCATTACTAGTGAACAGATGACTATCAAGCCTCATTTAAGGAAATCTTCAAGGCCCTTTAATCCTCCTTCTAAATTCAGGGATTATATTTGTCCCTCATTACCTAAAAATTTTCTTGCTCTTAACACCAAACATCCCTCACACAAACACATTTGTTATTCTAATCTTTTTGTCTCACATCAACTTTTTCTGAATTCTATTGACATTGCCCATGAACCTTTCTCAGATGATGAAGCCAAGTTAGATTCAAATTGGTGTTAGGTCATGAAAGCTGAAATGGATGCTTTAGAAAGAAATGAGACATGGACGGTAGTGAGTCTTCCTCCTAGTAAGAAATTCATTGGTTGTAAATAGATATATCAAATTAAACATAAAGCTGATGGATTTATAGAGAGATTCAAGGTTGGGTTAATGGTAAAAGGTTCTACACAGGTGGAAGGAATTGATTATCAAGAAACCTTTTCTCTTGTAACTAAATTGACCACAATGAAGTATACTCTAGCAGTTGCTGCAAATGGATGTCACTAATGTTTTTTGGTATGGTGACTTACACGAAGAAGTATATGTGACTATGCCTCCTGTGTTTACTCAACTGGGGGAGAATGGAAGTGATAATGTTTGTTGATTAAACAAGTCCTTGTATGTCTTAAGGCAGGCTTCTAGGAATTGGTTTGTAAAGTTGTCTAATGCTCTTATTTCAACTAGCTTCTCTCAGTCTAGAGTAGATTATTCCTTGTACTTGCATAAGGAAGGAGCATCACATATAGTCATTTTGGTGTATATTGATGATTTGTTGATTGCAGGCAATGACATGGATACTATTACTAAGTTAAAATCTTTTTTACAAACACAGTTTCACATTAAGGATTTGGGCAGATTGAAGTTCTTTTTGGGACTGGAAATTGTCAGACATAAGCATGGGATTAATGTTTCTCAGGGGAAATATGTCTTGAATATACTAACGGAAGTAGGATTATTGGGTGCAAAGCTAGCAAAAGTTCCAATAAACAAGCTTCTACAAATGGAGTATGATAAAGAACATGTCTTGAGAGAACCTATCAGGTACAGAAGATTAGTTGGCAAACTAATCTATTTGACAATCACAAGGCTAGAGATTACATTTGCTTTAAACCACTTGAGTCAGTTTATGAATGTCCCATACAAGGAACATTGTGAAGCAGCTTCGCAAGTTTTGAAATATTTGAAAGATTCATCTGGTCAAGGCATTTCTTTCAATTGCAATAGCTCTTTTCACTTGAAATGCTACTATGATGTAGATTGGGGAAGCTGTCCAATAACTCGGAGGCCTACTACAAGGTTTGTTATCTAGTTGGGAGGATCATTGATATCTTGGAAAACAAAGAAGCAACATATCGTCTCAAGATCCGCAATTGAAGTTGAGTATAGGTCCAAGGTAGCAACAGTGTGAGTTGACATGGATTACTTACTTATTGATGATCTTGGTTTGAAACTTAATTTGTCGGTAAGTTTCTACTGTGATAACAAGGTAGCAGTACATATAACTGCAAGTCCAATGTATCATGAAAGAACTAAACATATTGAACTTCACTGCCATGTTATCAAAGAAAAGATTCAGCAAAGGTTGATCAAGACATACTTTGTTCAAAGTTCTAAACAAGTAACAGACTTGTTGACCAAACTAGTTGACAAAGTTAGATTTGAACTACTAGTAAACAAATTAGGAATATATGCCAACTTAAGGGGGAGTATTGAAATTAAAACAGTGTAACCAATTACAATTACAACTATTGTAATAAACTCCACCTGGAGTGATGCCATTGACTCTGTTTTGAACTGAACAGTATAAATATATGCTATAAGATGGAAGAAGAATCCATTACATACAGTAATTTCTTCATTATGATTTTCTTCTTCTTCTCTTCTTCTTCACTTTCTGTGTTCATTCTGTATCTCTACACAATCTAAGAGTTTATACGAAAAATACTCCCTTAGTAAAAGCTTCACTAGCTAGTTACTAAGTATAGAAGCTAGACCTACTGTCTAACATGTCTTAGCTTGCCATTCATGAATACCTATCGACAGGTTTTTGTTTGAGTATTTGCAGATTCATATTAATATCTTAGATGTGGACAATGAACTCTTCATCTCGGTCATGTGCGGCTGCCCCTATTGAGAGGGCTGAGGGCTTACGTGGTTCGTCATTGTACTAGTCTGTATATTTATCTGGCTTGCCATTACACAGTCGATCAACTATCTCACCTACCTTTCTCACCTAACTTACTCTATTACTCCTATTGGTTGCCATTGCCTGTCAGACCTTTGTCTACAATAAATACCATAAGAGTGAAGTACTGGATGTGGAACTGTGAATTCCAGTCGAGATAGATATGAACATTTAACTCTCTCAAAATTGTCTCTATCAATAATTTATCCATGGTAAAACTTTAATTTTTGATCATTTTTTACTATTATACTAAATGAGAATGGATTTGTTTTTCTTGAAATAAAGAGAGGCAAGAAGAGGGAGTTGCACCTACGTTTTTCTTATTTTTTATTATTTTTAGATTTTACAATTTTCAATTTCTTTTTGGTTACTTTTGAAATTACAATTAATAACTATCATTTTTTTAATACTAATTTTGGTGTTTAAAATTTCAAAGAGAAACAATAGAGCACACTTCTCTTCAACAATTTTTTTTAAAAATTATTGGCTTTCTTTGTTTGTTAAGTTCTTAATTACAACATCTGACTTACTTTTTTTGCTTCCATTAATTTTGTGTTGATTTTCAATTTTTGAATTGCCTCCTATCACTATATACTATTTGTTTAGGAAAAAGAAAGAGATTTTATTTAAAAGCAAGGAAGGTTTAAAATTCCTCTTCCTTTTTTCCCCTTTTTTTTGAGTTTATCCTAATTTTTTAATCCAATTGTGTAGGGTCCACTTATTCCAACAATTTTTTTAATTCAATCTTATTATGTGGGACTCATTTATTCCTTCAACAAATATTTTAATCTTATTATGTGAGGTCTATTTATTTTATTTGTAATTATATATTTATTTTGTTGATTTCAATAAATAACTATATATTTTTGCTTCCTGTTCATGTGAGTTTTAAAATTTTAACATTTCAAATGATTTCACATGGTATTGTTATTTATCTACTGGCCAACATAAGTTGATTTATCTTCAAGGATACATTTAAATGATAGTCATTTGACATATATAAGCCAAAAGCTATTATGTTGATTCCTCAATCACTATATTACAATATTATTATAAGTTGTCCAATTAATTAAAAATAAACCGAATGAAATGGTAATATCACGTTTTTGTTATTACTTTCCACATCAACATAGGATATTAAATAACCAATAAACTTTATAAAGTCTTGCTATATAAGCAAACGTTTATACATGGAAATTTGACTATTATTATGCATTCATGAATTCAAACTTATTAAGAAGGAATGTGGTAATATTTTCTTCTACCATATACTATTCACGTTTTTGGTATTACTTTCCACATCAACATAGGATATTAAATAACCAATAAACTTTATAAAGTCTTGCTATATATGCGTCGTTGATGCATGGAAATTTGAATATTATTATGCATTCATGAATTCAAACTTATTAAGAAAGAATGTGGTGATATCTTCTTAGACCATGTGTGACGTATATACACAATTGGGCATTGGAAATAAGGTTAAGAGTATCTACCATATACTATTCACATTTTTGGTATTACTTTCCATATCAACATAGGATATTAAATAACCAGTAAGCTTGATGAAGTATTGCTATATAAGCATCATTGATACATGGAAATTTGAATATTATTATGCATTAAGGAATTCAAACTCAGTAAGCAAGAATATGGCGGTATCTTCTTGGACCATGTGTGATGCATATATACAATTGGAGCACTCGAAATAAGGTTAAGAGTATCTACTATATACTATTTGCTTATGAAAGAAAAAGATATTATATATGTTAAATGTAATGAAGGATTAGAATTCTTTTTTTCACTTTTATTTGAGTTCATTATATTTTTAATCTCATCTATTATAATTGTTTGGTTAGGAAAGAGAAAGAGAAAGAGATGACATATGTTAAAATCAGATCAAAATTCATTATTTATAATATTTTTATTCCACAATTTCCTTAGTTAAATGCCTTTTTCATACTACGTAAATAGATATTTCGATCAAATCTTTGGATTATTATAAAAAATTACATGATTTCAGATTTTTTTTTTTTTCTTCTTCTTTTGCATCGCATGGGGTTTTTAACTTGTATAAACCTAACAAGGAATACGTTTTGCCTAGTATACTAATGCTAATGAATAACTATTAATTGGTTTGTTGACTTGTTACAGCAGCTGAGCATACCACCTCTCATTCATGATACTGGTGACCTTTCACTTGGTTTCTGATATCATATCAGCCATGGAAGTGATCTTTCTGCTTGACCCACACTTATCAAACTCGTTTGGACAGACGACGCTCCTTATTTGCTGTATTCTCATTGCTGTTGCTTTAGTTTGGTGCCTTCTCAGGATAGTTTTGATTGCAATTATCAGTTCTCCATTAAGAATGACGTCTAGTGGAGTTTGCACTGCATGTCTGCATATGATGGTAAACTGGAAGTGGTAAGATTTCTCGTAAATTACTCAGGGGGACATACTCACGGTCCTTGTCTTTGCTGGCGGTTTCTATTCTCGTGCGTCTATTTAAGTTTACGTGTGGTACTCTTTTCCCTCTCAATCATTTTTGTTGCGCTAACCTCCTGTTCGTTCAAAACGGGGGGCGGCATATGGATTTCATATTTCCGTGAAATAATTTACTTAATAGTATCTTGAGTATAACACCGATCTCTGCTTCAGTAGTGTGAACTTTTCATTCACTATCAGACATTAATTATCAAATCATTGAAATTTAAAAACATCTAACTAATAAAGTATAATCTACCATTTTTCTTTATATACTCAACTTTCTCCTATATTCTTTGTTTCTGTTGGTCTATACACAATGCGTGCTGTTGATAAATAACAACTGTTGTTGATATTGACCATTATATTAAAACTAATTGATGAAAATGTGTATATGATTTATTGTATTTAATATCTTCGGGTTGATAAATTAGAAATCTCTTAAAATATTTCTGTATGAAACCATAAAATACGTGCATGACCAAAACATGCATAACAAACAATACCCAGAAAATGTCTATAATGTGTCATTGAGGAGACAAATCTCAATGGTTCTAGTATCACGTTAAACCTACACATAATCTAATCGGTGGCAATGAGTATATGATTTGTAATATTTAATAAGTTTGATATAAACAAAAGGATCCTTTTGCGCAACATCCACAAAATTATTTATCAATATATTCCATCCAGTTAAATCATTTTCATGTGATTCCATTTCTTCAAGTACAATTTTCTATCTTCCAATGATGGTATCAAATACTAGCTTTAGTGACGACGGTGTTTATACCTAAGCTATCTTATTAATTACTTTTTCCCATTGATGATTACTCTCCCGCTTGAATTTAGATTACTGTGACAGGGGGAGAGTTTACGATTATATCCCGCCATTGACAGTGAAAAGACCATGGTCTCAAGTTTAAAAGGATACAACTGCTTACATTATACTTTTTTATTTGATATTAGTCTCCATCATAGTCTATCTCTATAGACTATATAGAGATCTACAAAATTTAACACTTTTCTTTTTCTTACTGTGGTGTATTATTCGTGGCAGAGATTGGTTCTTTCTATCTGGACATTTCATTGCATAATTAGAGAGATTGACATCCACTATCTGCCACGAACCGACCAAATCGCAAGTAGGTTACTTAATTGTATAATAGTCTCAACCAAGTTTCAAGATATTGGAAATTAGTATTGGATTGAACAAGATATTAACTAGCAATCACATGGTAATCGGTGATTAATCGGTTTAACATTTTATATTAATTTAAAGATATATGAATATATATTTAAGATAAAAAATATATCAATGTACTATAACTTATGAAAAAAACAATTTTATAAAATATTAGTTGACAATTGATCAATGTATGTTATAAGGGATAATAATTAAATGGATTATTTAAATCATTTATCTCAACAACTTAATAAATTAACTATAAAATGAGTGCTCAAATTTGATTATTTAGAATTAATCGATCGATTAATGATTATTCATTTAGTAAGATTTTACCAATTGATTAGCACTAATTAGATCGATTGCCATGTTGATCCGAGTAGTCAAACCGATTTCCTAAACATTGGTCTCAACATAGAATATAAGTTAGCCAACTGATGGTGATCACCATTGCTACAAAGAGATTGACATTCGTCACCTATTTGTGAAGGAACTTGTTATATTAATCTTCTTCTTGCTTCTACATATGCTCTGCCATTAAGGGTCGAACAAGGTTCTCGATCCACCGTTTCCTACCTAAAACACACCCAAATGACTGAATTAGGGTGTTTTGAGAAAAACTAGTGGTTATAGGGAAATCAATGGAGTTAGATCCTCAACATTGCTCTTTTATTAAGTTACATCTCAAGTGCTCATCATCCAATTGGATATATCACAAAATCATCGATTATGTTTTACAATGAGCAGTTGGATTAAAAAAATTGGGTTATCTAAATCTAATCGTTGATCTTAACTTAATGTTAGAGATAGCTTGCAAATAGAGAGGATACACTGTAGAAGATCCGAATAGACAAAACTAGACCTCAATATCTAATCAAACAGATTCTAAAAACATCCAAACATCTAACCATCAAGTCCCCTTCAATGAAAAGCAAATCCAATTGGTTGCTTGTTTTGGATAAGTTAACATTCAAATTTACTACTTGGAAAGTAAAATTTCTTTCTTTTGGTGGGAGGCTTACTTTAATTAACATAGTACTATCTGCCATTCCAACCTTCTTTCTTTCAGTCCTTGACCTTCTGGTTAAGGTGGAGAAAGAAATTGACCACCTTCAGCAAAGATTTCTCTGGAGTTTAACGGGACGTTCTAGTAAAGGATACCACTTAGTTAAATAGTAGAAAATCTACCACTCAAAAAATCAAAGGGGTTAGGATATTATCGATATTAGAAATTTCAACAATACACTGAGATGTAAACTTCTATGGTAATTACTTGAAGGTAAGTCTAAGCTCAAGTGAATTGAGCTAGTTAAATCCCACTATTACTCTCTTAATAGCTCTGGAGCATTGCTAAATGTGTACTCTAATGGATCACCTTTATGAGTGGAATTTCGAAAAAGTCTTCCTATCATGAATATTTTTTCTAGATTTTCGATTAATAATGGAGAAAATACTATTTTTTAGAAAAATATGTGGTGTAGGGAGGGCACACTTAAAAATAATTTGCCTAACTTATATCAGTCATCCACTTTGAAGAAAAGCACGATTAGAAAAATGTGGATCAGATTTAATAATGACTTTTCAAGACTTTTCAAGCAGACAATTAGAAATAACATTGATTTCGACTCTTTGCAACGATAATTAGATAGTTTTACTGATATAATTAGCAGCCTCCAGCTCATTGAGGAGGCCAATAAACTCTATTAGGTACTGACTTCTAATAAATCTTTTTTGGTTAAGAGTTGTTATGAATCTCTAAATGATGGAGGACTTAAATCTTTCCCTAGAAGTAATATCAAGAATAGCAATATACCTTTGAAAATTAAACTATTTTTGTGGTTGACAATTCATGATAGGATCTTATCTCGAGAAAATATGGTTAAGAGAGGGTGGTCAGGTCTATCTTTATATTCCTCCTGTAATTTCAATAGCGAAATCACTTTACACGTTCTTATGACATTCCCTTTAGCATGTTAAGTCTGGAAAATCTTTTTGAATAATACATCCATTCTTTATTTTGTCAATTTGTTGGACTTATTCTCTTTAAGAGTGTTTGTGAAATATTCTAACAATATTCATGTTTGGAATTTACTCATTTCAGCTATTTTTTGACTTTATGGTTAGAGAGAAATAATAGAATTTTTAGGAATAAAATTAAACATGTAAATTTTATTATATTTGGAATTATTTCATTAATCAAATCTTGGGAAGTTAACCTTTTTTCAGGCCAAAGTAATGAAGAACTCTCCCAGGCATTGCAAAAGATGTAATAGGATTGCGACCCAGATTGGGCTAGTCATGCTGTACAATCTATTGCTTCCTCTATAGGCCTAACTATTTCCTTTTCTGCTCTTCTAGTTGTAATTCAATTTCCTATTGAGGATGTCTGACCCTTCGACCCTTTCTATACTGGTTCAGGAAGTGATATTTAAGGTTTCTCTTTTAGACTTTAACTTCATTTTATAAACTTACTCTAATTTATAATATTTTGGACTTCGTTTAATATTTCCTTGGAGCTGTAGACTATGTACTTTATGTATTGTAGATATCTTTTTTCACTTAGTGGTAGAATTTATAATCAAGTGATATATTAATATTAATACTGTCTATCAATTTCAAAAAGAGGGAAAAAATTGCCCTTCAGTGGAAAGGTGATATGAAAAACTACGTCTTCATCTCACTTTCTATGGTCAGCAAACATGCGGACGCACACAATCTCAATACATGGCAGGCCACAACATCGACATCAGACTGCAACATGCAGACATGCGAAATGGTTTAATACACTTCAGTCGCTGTTTTTTAATGCACACAGCAATGTAATTGTGAAAATGAATTGATTAAGCGAAGACTCGGATTCCGAACCGAGTCGAGTTCGGGCAACCCGAGGCGATTGCCTCCGTATCTGCCTCCACCGTCCGGATCCGTTCGTGGGTCCAACCAATCACATTACGGCACGTGGAATACGCTCAGCACGGCCCATTAGCCGGTGGAGGTGGCCGAGACCCAAAAAATATATATATATACAAGTCACGTGCACGCAACTCGAACACGCACCTCCCATCTCCGCGCCTACTCGGGGCTCCGCGTATAAATATAAAAACCCATCACCTTTATTCTTCACCGTTCCTTTACCAAGTCCGCAGCAAAGTCATCTCATTCTTTTCTTTTGTTTGTCTCAAACGTTTGATCGTGGAGGTAGGAGTATGTTATCGTCCTCTTCTTCAGGGGAGAATCTGGTTCCTTACCTCCCTCGACCATCGATGATCGACTGGAGATGGAAGCCGAACGTCGAGCTCGCGCCGAATTGCCCCCGGTGCGACTCCTCCAACACCAAGTTTTGCTACTACAACAACTACAGCCTCACTCAGCCCAGGTACTTCTGCAAGGGTTGCAGGAGGTACTGGACAAAAGGCGGGTCTCTCCGTAACGTGCCCGTCGGTGGCGGTTGCCGGAAGAACCGGCGAGGTAAGCTCATCCGGCAGGCGATAGCCGACCAAAACTGTGCTAGACAGACCTCATCGAGCTTGTCACGGCAACTGCCGAGCAATTTGGTCCGTCCCGATCTCATGTTAGATGATCCGATGGGGAACGGGAGTCACGGGTCGGCGGCGTCGTCGACCGATACGTCGAGATCGGATGGCTCCGGGATCGATCTCGCGGTTCTCTACGCCAAGTTCTCGAACCAGGCCTCGGAGTTTGAGTCCGGGCCGGCGACACCACTGGCCGACCGTCAATTGGCGCCAGTGGAGAATTTCGAGCAGTTCGACTTCTCCGGCGCTGTCAATCACGACTTCCAATCCACCGTTGCCTCTGTCGATTGCCCGATGCCGTCTCTTCCTGCCCAAGAAATCCAACTGGGTGATGTGTTTCCTCCGTCGGAGTCCGACTTCAACATCAATCCAATCGGCTGCGGTTCACAATTACTACTAGATGAAGCAGTCTCCAACGAACTATTCTGGTCCAGTTGTCCGACGATGGTTTCCAGCTCAATGTGGCAACAACCACCGCTGCAAAACAACGGGTTCGTACCAATACTCGACGAGCCATCCATACTCAATGCGAATATCCTTAACAACAGTTGGAATATGTTCGATTCTGCAACTTTTGAAGCTCAATCTTACTAGTACCACCACATCATGTACTTCCTCCTCTTTATTCTTCTACAATGACATAAATATATTTTGCTTCTATCTATATGATCTTGTTGTGCCAAACTAGCAAGGAACAGTAATTGATGGAATTCTTTCTCGATCAATTCCATTGATCCGAATAATACGTGTTGCATTTGGATGGTGTTCGCCGTCTGTCATATTCTTATGTTATTTAATAGATGTTTATTGTTTCATTGATGGCTTAGACCTAACCAACTACAGCTAGGTGGCCTGGGCCTATCAAGGAATATTAACTAGAAATCTGTCACCTTGTCGGTCGTGATATATTGATTTGTGGTGTTGACAGTAATTACATATGGTCGATTTTGCAAAATAGCTCATGATATCATCAACTCTCGCACTCATTGAGGAGAAGAATCTGAAAATAGCGCAGTTTGTTCGCGTCTAATGTAGCTTGTGATATCATCAACTATACCAACAAAAATCATGGGCCAGCCACATTGATCTAGCCAGAGACAATTAACAAACCAGTACCATTCATGTCTCATCCGAGGCAAAATCGATCGGAGATTCCTTTATATAACATGAATTTAGTTACGCATCAAGGTCTGCAAAACAAATTCAAGAGGTATTTTACTGTTAGACAGAAGGCTGATTGTAATTTAGGTATAAAACCATGAACCAAGCGGGACTGACTGGCTACATAACAGTATTTATTTACTCTAATATGTAACTAATATTCTTGCTTAATTCCCCAGCAATATGATGGCTAGCTAGATTGCTTAGCTTACCATTTGTTTGAAACGCTAGCTAGTTATGGTGATTAAATATGAGGCAGCTGAATTATAGCATCGATCGTATTAGATTGACCTAGCTAGATGGGAGATCACCTTGATACATGCATCACATTTATTTAAACAAAGTAGTGGAAGACGTTGAATCAACCAATTAATGAATTAAAGAAGAAACACGTCTTGCTCTCCCTGGTTTTTGACTTGTGAGATACATCCATCGATCGATTGAGATCTGCCGTCCCGAAAACGACATCTTCGCGTGCGCAGTCGTCCAATTCCAATTAAGTTCAAGAGATTGCGAGGATTGGAAGTATTTTGAGAAGATCGAGCACATGCATGACCACCATCCGAGGATGAAACGGCCCATGATCCAAGACACCTCCGAATCACCACCACCACCACCCCCCTTCCACAGGAGAAGGCATGCACTGGTATTATAATCATCATCAGAGCTATTAATTGGTACTCATACATATGTTAGGCACCATTATTTTTGTCATTCCTGGAGAGGCAACTGGTAGAGTGCCTGGTGGCCTGCATCATGCCATGCAGCGGATAGTCAAAGTTTAGGGTGCCATCCTAATTTGTTTATTAACTTGATACGTATATATACTCCATGCCATGCACCTTGTGCTTGGTGAACTGGGAAGGAAGGAACCATGCATGCACGCATGCGGGCTGGTTAAGGGAGCTGTTACGTCGGATTAGGGTTTATTTTAATCAACAAGCTGAAGGCCTTGTTTAGGGTTTTGTGGTACATCTTCGAGTTCCAGCTCATCAACTGGTAAAGATGAGGCATTATGTGAGTGGAGATCGAGTGACTTCTTGCAACCTTGCACAAGTGTAGTTCTCTCTTTCTTCGAAAATCAAAACGATTGTCTCTGCATTGTACTTCTGTACCTCATGTCTTCGTGGGATGGAGTGCGTCTTGACTTGACTAGGTTGAGTAATATATATATCAAATATCTGTGATCGGACCATGTATAAATAAATATATTATATGTATATATCTAATTTAAATTCGATCAATTTAATTATCATGTAGTTAATATTAAAACTAAACATGAATTATTTGTCGTCTTGTATACATGATATGATCTACTATGTTCATGTTAGATTTATTGTATCATTTTGACCCAACAACAATCCGATTGATATTAATTTACATTTATAACACGATTACACATTTAACACACGTCTACACATTTGCTACATGTCTATCTATATGTTCATTATAATAATGTTAGATATTCCTAAGTCAATAACTATTATTAGTATTGTGAGGTTAAATAATTACGAGTATAATATGGTTAAATTTATTAAAATAATGTTAAATAATTCATAATATAATAACATATACCAAATAGATAGTCATGTATTATATGCACCATAAAATAATGTATAACTATTGAGTTTTTGGCCAACCGTGTACGGTCTTTGTAGGCTACCGCTTGCACAATCCTTCCACTTAGAATATAGAGTTTTCAAGCTATAAAAATTCCATAGGATTACTTCCAAGCTATTCATCCACTGCTTGTCTAATGTTAAGGCTCTACCTCCAAAAAAGAAAGAGAGCTCCACAATGGTCAACTAGTTAGTTAGTGAATTAACAAGTTTAACCCTTGCAGTTTGCTATTTATTTTTTGTTCATTGGGTTACTATATGATGAACAAAATTTCTGGAAAGTGCTTCGAGAGAGATCGAGATCGAGAGAGATCGAGATCGAGAGAGAGAGATAGAGTGTGTGTGTATGTATATATATATATAAGGAAGGGATCTAGTGTATTTTATCTCAAAATATCATTTTGAGATAAAGTAGCTTTATAACTATTGTATCTTGATCTAAAAGTCAATATGAAAACCTCTCTTTTTATTAATAATGGATTTTTGTTTTTCAAAAGTTAAGGAGAGAGAGAATATAGTTGATTAATTATTGTTATTAAAAAACGTGTAGCTACATTAATAATTTGTCTTGTTACCAATGATTTTGGGAATACAAATGGTTTTACACGTTTTTCATTATGTTGGTGTTCTCTAATGAAAGAGTCTGGAAAAAATAATTTTCATGAAAATTAGTTTTCATTTCATGGAAAAATGTTTTTGTTTTAAAAAAATAAAAAAAAGATCATAATTCAAGTAATATTCCTTAACTTGTTTTTCATCTCTTTTCATTATTATTCTTCATCTTATTTTATTAATACGTCATGGTTTTACAGTTACATTGTAACTTATTTCTTTCTTTCAACATTCAAGTGAGCTATTAGGTTATCAAAGAGAAACCTAAAAATAAAATACAGTTACTATTTTCATGTTATATTGACTTAATAGTGGTCTTGTGTTTTGGAAGGTAATGAAAGAGACATTATAATTAATTAATTGTTGTTATTGATAGCAATAATTAGTTCGGTTACCAATGATTTTGGGAATACTAAGGGTTTTACACATTTTTCATTATGTTCATGTTCTCTAATGAAAGAGTTTTTCATGAAAAAAAAGTTTTTGTTTCATGGTGTAACCATGTCGGCGACAGCCTCGAAGGTTTCGACGCGAAAGTCCAAAATACACGAGGGATCGGCAAAGTCACGGTAGAAATAAAAAAATAAAAATGCAAATGCAGGAGTCGCCACCTAGTCTATTAAAATGGAAGACGAGGAAAATCATATAAATCATGCAAATTAGCCAATGAAAAGCAGGTCATAAACCAGAAATGGGTAAGGATCCTTGTTACGCACGAGGAAGGTATTAGGCACCCTCGTGCGTTCGATAAATCGGTCTTCTATTGGTTTCTCTTTTGCTTATGAAATGTCGACTTTTCAGCCTTTGCTGTACGCCTGAGGGCGTTATGCCATGCCATGCTTGGTGTCTTATGCTAAATAAGGGTGCATGATGTGCAAGGTGTGTCCTAGTGCTTAGAAGTATCACTCGTATGTCAGGTCAAGTGTCGATGCAAAGATATTACATAAATAAGATCAAGGATCATATATTTTCGAGTGATTTTTCATCCTTGCTTTGCTATATGCCAAATGCAATCTAACAGCCATGGAAATGGCTAAAAATAGAGTTGTGCCTTCCTGATATATCAAAGAAGAAAACCAGGAAAAATCTAGAAGCAAATCATGTCGAGGAAGCATGCTAAAAACCGTATAAAAACCTATTGTGTGCTACTGAAAATAGGCTGATGCGCTTGGTTGGTGTGCCAGACTGGTGCTCTGGTATGGTGCGCCACTTAGGTGCTTCTATGTGGGCCAGAAAGATGTGCTGCGGGAAGACAGAAATCCATGCAATGCCAAATCGCATGAGAATGCATTCTGGAAAGTCATGCCATATAAAATCTTTCGCAAAACTTGGAGAACATGCCTTAAAAGTGAAAGAAATGTAAATGCAATGACCTGTGCACCTTGTGCTCAAGGGCTGGTAGCCTCACACAGGATCACATGCTAAATGAAAGATGCATGATTCAGCCATGGTACTGGATCATTGGCTGATGCGTAAGGTTCTCCTTGTTGGAATAAGGTGCAACCAGCCTACCAGATTTTGACCAAGGACTGATTATCCAAATGGGGAAAACAACTAGGAAACAATCTTGCTTTTAAACCGAAAGCATGCATGCAAAACCATGGAACATAAAAGAGCAGGAGGTAAAAGAATCAGGTCCAAAATCATTCAGAAAGCCATGCAAACAGATATGCAAAAGTGAATGTTTTACTCTTTGACCAGTCTAGTGCTCCTGAATGGGACGCCAGAGTGGTGCGCTGGAGAGGTGCGCCACTCTGGTGCGCCACATAGGTGCTCCCCAAAAAATCTAGATCAGACTGCAATCTGATCCAGAGCCTGACCCAGAATAAAGATGGGTGATTTATGCTAATGCAGGTTGATTCATGCGAGTGTTAAGAGTTAAAAGCATGATGGGATGCATCTGATCAAAGCTATCTTATCATCATTAAAACAAGATGACTAAATGGGTTCATGGTAAGAACACATGCAACATGCAAAGGATACAATCATGGAATGAGTAAATCCAATAAAACATGTAAATGATGATCATACCAAGATTATAAATAGGAAAAGATTGCTCATGCAGGCGATATAGTGTAAATTTTATGCTAGAAATAAATTAAACATGCTTACAATCAAAGTGTAGATTTGCATGAAGAGCATTTTGCAAAGAGGATAAATAAATTCATCATTGAACCCTCATGAAGATATAGAAAAATCAGACCATATACATGGAATTTATAGCATGCTTTATTTCATTGCAAAAGAACCAGAACTCTAAAGGAAAAGTGGGAAAGGGCCTACCTTCTCGAGATGTTCCTTCAAGAAAGAAAAGAAAGACCCAAGATAAGAAGTTCCTTGATGCTTTGGAAGGACTGAGAATATCTCTGGATGCAAGGCAAAGCTTGAGTGCTCAAGTGGATGGTTGCAGAATTTTGGAGAAGGCTAGTGCAGCTGTATGTCTCTATCTTTCAAGATGATCAGCCTCTTCAAATGGTTACTTATGGGGTCTATATATAGGGATTTTCCATGGGTAACTCCTAGGACAACAAGGAGCCTCGTAGATGAAAAGCCTGGAAGATTCCATAGCATATTCACTAGTAAAGGTAACAGCCATAGGAGGTGGAAAGCTAGTAGCCAGCAGCCTAAAAAATGACTAAGTGCCTGGTATGTGCGCCAGGTTGGTGTGCTAGTTAGGTGTGCTAGGTAAGTGTGCTAGCTAGGTGTGCTAGGTAGGTGTGCTCCCCTACTTGTCTAGATTTCTAGTTGGGCTGCGGGCCTGCTATAGGTTTTGGTTGGTTTAGCTAATAGGATTCAAGGGTTAGCCACATCCAAAGCAATATCCGGAAAGCTCATCTATGAGTCACCTCAAAATTGGGGTGTCTACAGATGCCCCTCCATGAACGAGGTCGAGGGACGAAGGGAACCAAGACCGATGCTCAGGGTTGACAAGATACCCCCATTTTGAGGTTACAGAAGGATGGTGTTTGCTATAGGCTGTAAGTCACTTATTCGGCGGATGCACCGAAAATCATGACTTGTTGCCAAATGCAAATGCAAATGTGAAATGCATGCAACAATTGACCTAAATGCTAGGGATGTGATGCCAATGCGAGATGCTAATGCAAAAGCCGATGCTGAAGTCCGATGCGAAGCTGATACTAAAAACACAAGAATGGGTACTTGCAAGATGATGCGATGCTGATGCTAATGCTGAAATAACAAGGCAAAAGATATAGAAATCCTGCACACAAAGGAAACCACTAGCAGGAAAATGATAAGTTGTCAGACTCATCAGTCGGATTATTGAGGTTATCAACCTAAGAGACGGGATATGACAAGCCAATCAAGTCTTGTCAACCCAACCGCCTGACAACGTGACGGTTGTCAACCGAGTAGTTGGGGGATACCAGCCCAAGGAAAAGGGGCATGTCAAACAAAACATTTGTCAAGCAAAACAGGGCCCTATCCGCACGAACCAATGGCAAACAAAGAGATTTTGCTCCCGCGAAAACTCAAAACAGAAGAGAGAAACGAAAGGACCTTGACCGCCCGGTCAAAGGGTCAAACAACTGGATTCCGCGCCCACGAAAACCCAGAAGAGAAAGGATAAGGACCTTGACCGTCTGGTCAAAAGGTCAAGCAGCTAGATTTCCTGCCCGGGGAAATCCTAGGAAAGGGCTAGGACCTCGACCATCTGGTCAAAAGGTCAAGCCATAGGATTTCCTGCCCAAGGAAATCCAAGAAAGGGGCTAGGACCTTGACCATCAGGTCAAAAGGTCAAGCCACAGGATTTCCTGCCCAAGGAAATTCAAGAAAGGGACTAGGACCTTGATCATCTGGTCAAAAGGTCAAGCCACAGGATTTCTTGCCCAAGGAAATCTGAGAAACCAAGGACTTTGACCTCCCGGTCAAAGCCAGCAATCTAGATTTCGCGTCATCGAAAATCCAAAAGGGGCACATGACCTTGACCGCCTGATCAAGATCAGCAAGCTGAATTTCGCGCCTGCGAAAATCCAAAAGGGGCAAATGACATTGACTGCCCGGTCAAAGTCAATAGGCTGGATTCCGCGCCCGTGAATGTCCAAAAGGGGCAAATGACGTTGACCGCCCGATCAACGTCAACAGGCTGGATTCCACGCCCGCGAAAATCCAAAAGGGGCAAATGATGTTGACCGCCCGGTCAAAGTCAGCAAGCTGGATTTCACGCCCGCGAAAATCCAAAAGGGGCAAATGACGTTGACCGCCCGGTCAAAGTCAACAGGCTCGATTTCGCGCCCGCGAAAATCCAAAAGGGGCAAATGACGTTGGCGGCCCGGTCAAAGTCAGCAAGCTGGATTTCGCGCCCGCGAAAATCCAAAATGGGCAAATGACGTTGACCGCCCGGTCAAAGTCAATAGGCTGGATTCCGCGCCCGCGAAAATCCAAAAGGGGCAGATGACGTTGACTGTCTGGTCAAAGTCAGCAAGCTGGATTTCGCGTCCACGAAAATCCAAGAGGGGCAAATGACGTTGATTGCCCGGTCAAAGTCAGCAAGCTAGATTTAGCGCCTGCGAAAATCCAAGAGGGGCAAATGACGTTGACTGCCCGGTCAAAGTCAGCAAGCTGGATTTCGCACCCGCGAAAATCCAAAAGGGGCAGAAGGATCTCATCGGCTCTGAAGGAGATCCCGGAAAACAAAGCGATGATCCCTGGATTATCCCCCAGGAAGGAAAACGGCAAAGGTGCCTCACACAGGATCACATGCTAAATGAAAGATGCAGGATTCAGCCATGCTACTGGATCATTGGCTGATGCGTAAGGTTCTACATGTTGGAATAAAGTGCAACCAGCCTACCAGATTCTGACCAAGGACTGATTATCCAAATGGGGAAAACAACTAGGAAACAATCTTGCTTTTAAACCGAAAGCATGCATGCAAAACCATGGAACATAAAAGAGCAGGTGGTAAAAGAATCAGGTCCAAAATCATTCAGAAAGCCATGCAAACAGATATACAAAAGTGAATGTTTTACTCTCTGACCAGTCTGGTGCTCCTGAATGGGGCGCCAGAGCGGTGTGCTAGAGAGGTGCGCCATATAGGTGCTCCCTAGAAAATCTGGATCAGACTGCAATTTGATCCAGAACCTGACCCAGAATAAAAATGGGTGATTCATGCTAATAGTTTAAGTTGGACAGTTTGTTTGAAAATAGTTTAGTAATGCTAATATCTAGATAGTTTCAATATTACAAATTGTGTGTACCAAAAAGTTTTAGTTACAAATATTATTGTTGAAAAAATCTATAAGTACATTTTGATGATAACAAATGAAATGTGATTAAATGTTAATAATCACTTAAGAAAATATGAAATATTCAAGTATTGAATAAGAAAATCATTTACAAAGGCATAATATTCATTTATGTATAATATTA